>BMAU01021330.1:0-57500 GCA_019973935.1 Trichonephila clavipes | reverse complement strand
CAATCACCAGATTGAATTGCTTCTCTGGCCGGCTCTCTCTCCGGAGTTTTCGCCGATAGAAAACATGTGGTCCATGTTTGCTCAACAATTGACCCAGATTACCCCCAGCTGCCACACCAGATCAACTTTGGCAACGTGTAGAAGCTGCTTGGTCTGCTGTACCCCAAGAACACATCTAAAGTATCTTTGAATCAATGCCGAGGCGTGTGGCAGCGGTGATCTCAAACAATGGCGGCTAAATTGGCTACTGATTCTGGCAGGAACCACGCTTCACAAAAGTTTATAAATTTAATCATTTGATACTTGCTCAACATGTTATCTACAAAATAAATTTTGTTGTGCTATCTCTTGTCTTTCTTGGTGTTGCATGTACGGTGGTCAGCAGTGTATTATGCATTTTTAGACATATTATATATATAAAATAGAAACACACAACATAAAATATAAGTATTTCTCTTCACTATAGTTTAGCGCTTCTCAAACTGTTGGACGTGCCCCACTAGGGGGGCGTAATAACCCTAAGAGGGAGGGTAAGTTTATTGAAAAGTCGAAAACAAAATATTATTTAAAAAATTACTAATTTATTGAACGTAAACAAAATACACACATTCTGAAATGATAATAAATAAAAAAACAAGTAAGACACAAAAAAAGTTTTAATCAATTCCTACATTGTCGTCCAAAACAATCGTGTATATAAAATTTCAGTTCAACTGAATGTTTTAAAACGTAAGAAAATAAACCTTTTGAAGTTTTGACACAAGTCGCCAAAAGGGTCGCTAAGTCGCCAAAAATTATGGCAACGTGGCTGTATTCGTAATTCTTTAAATAATTAGTTTTAATCAATTAATTTTGTTAATTATAATTAAATTATTGTATTGTCATCCAAGATGACGTCATATATATAAAATTTCAGCTCAATTGAGCGCTTTAAAATGTATTTTATTAACAATTGAAAATTCCACCGAGATAAATAAATAAATAAATATATAGAGAGTGTGAGTTAATAGTAGGAATTGAAAAACATGTATAATTATATATAATACATTTATAAAGGTATCTGTATTGCACAAATGTATTTTATAATTAATTTAACAATACTAAGTTACGAACAAGTTTAATAATTACCGGTGACCAAACGGGCTTGTCGTATACATAAGTACACTCGTGTCCATAAATTAAAGACGTAGAAATTGAACTCTAAAATAAAAATTTCACCTGTAGAATTATCACACACATCTTGAAGAAGAATATGCAAATTACTGGAAACCACCAGATGGCGTGGATAGTACGTCACAATGACGAGAGTGTAAGAGAGGGGTATATAAGGAATGGTGGCAAAGAAGTAAAATTGTTCACAGGCGCTTTAAAAGCCTTTCAGTGCAATAACCGCATAGTTATGGCACAAAGGAAGCATTTGGATGTTTTTTACGTGGTAGAATTATTGGACAACTGAAATGTGGACGTACCCAGCTAAAAGTATCCGATGAACTTGGAATCGCCCAGAGTGTCATCTCCAGACTATGGCAAAGATCCCAAGATGATATTAATGTGAGTAGATGTTACAGCACAGGTCGCCCCCGAGTTACAACGCCGAATGAGTACTATTATTTGGCAGTTACTGCCAAAAGTAACAGACAGAGTACACCATCAGATCTGTCTCATCAGCTCTCTTCAGATACCGCTACGACAGTTTCAAGGCAGACCATATACAGACTCTTAGGGCACATTGGTCTATATGCTCGTAGGCCTGTCAGATGTGTTCAACTTACCGCAACTCACTGTCGCCTGCGATTAATCTAGAGTGGAGAGCATGCATTGTGTACACCACAATTGTGGTCTTGTGTGATGTTTTCCGACAAGTCTAGGTTTAGTTTTCAGTCTGATTCTCGCCGGAATTTAATACGGAGAGCGCCAGGTAACCGTTACCACCAAGAGAATACCACTGAACGACACCGTTACGGTGGTGCAGGATGGCTCGTTTGTGGAGGAATTATTCTTGGTTCCAGAACTGACCTGCATGTTAAGAGTGTAACGATGACAGGCCACATCTATCGGGATGTCATTTTGGAACAACATGTACGTTTGTTTCGGGGCGCTATGGGTGCTGAATTTCTGTTTATGAATGACACCGTGATGACTTCTCACCGTGCAAACATTGTAGACGAATGCCTTCAATTGGAAGATATCACCCGTATGGATTGGCCAGCATACTCACCGGACTTGAATACAATAGAGCATGTGTGGAATATGTCTGGCCGATGAATTGCAGCCCGTCAACCCCCTCCCACCTGTATACCGGAACTTCGGAGGGCATTGCTTGATGAGTGGTGTAATATTCCCTAAGATCTGATTGATAATTTGATACTCAGCATGCCTAGACGTTGTAAGGCCTGTATTGTATCGTCCGGGAGACATACTCCGTATTAACCATCATACTAAAAATGTTGTACTGTTTTTTGTAAGTAGGTTCTTTTTTGAAACTTGCCCCAGGGAGTAAAAATCGCATTTTTTGTTAAGTATGTCAAACATATAGCATCTTTTTTGCTCTTTACCTTTTGTTTAATAAATAGACTTTACAAATAAGTCAAATTTGGTTTGCTTCTGTCTCTTTCTTTGCCTGAACTTCATTATCCTTAATTTATGGACATGAGTGTAAAATTATATGCATAAATTTGCACTTTTCTAGATAATTTGTACGTTTTATAATCAATCACTTAACTGTCGTTTCATAGTTAAGCGACTCGGTCCCCAATGCCACCGTTTTGAACATATGCAAGCGTATGTGATGTGTTGGGGAGGAGGGAGAAAGGGAATGAGTAAGAAAATTCTCTGAAATAAGTAAATCCTTCACAAACACTGTCAAGGTCATTTTATTGCATTCCAAAGACTTCGGAATAATTTTATGGATAGCAATGAAGAGAAAAGATTGTATTTCAGAAAGACGTATATATACGTCTGGACAATTTTTAAGCACTGACTGAGATAGACGTTTATATACGCCGGTAAGTAAGAAGTAAAAGTTTTGTAACTTCAGTGTCACAGAGTATATCTATCGTGTTATCGAATTTAATATATTGTTATTTTATGAAGTGGGGATGCGATAAAAACTATGATTAAATATGTTTGGTCACAAGTATTGAAAGTTTGAAAAGTACTGCTATAGTTAAATAAAAAGATTAAAAAATGCATTTCAAGCAAACCAAGTACTTGCAACGCTTTGCAATTTCATATCGAAAAATCAGGGTTATACTGTGTGACTTTTAGTGTGACACGATTCTGAGCATTCAATTGTTAAATAATTTCTTCGCGGTCTTGAAGTATTATTCGTGTGGAAAGGCATTTTTTTAGTTAGCTATGTAGAACCATAAGCAGAAATTAGAGTACATGCACTTTTCTCTCTTTGAGCAAAAAATTTCTCTCCAGCAATAAGATTCAATAATTTACAAAACAACTGTAAGTTAGAGTTTTAGAGTTTTCGTTCAGATTTTTCAGTAGTTCCGTATATGTCCATAATTCTGAAGATGTTTGTCAAATAAGGTCCATTTCAAATTTATCAACTTTCATCCACTCAAAAATTAACAAATTTGTAGAATATTGCATAGTGCCACTAAAAATTGAACAGGGTGCCACATGTGGCACACTTGCCACAGGTTACCAACCCCTGGTCTATTGTATATATGGACTTATAATACGCCTCTCCCCTTTTATTTCTGTTAAATCTTATTTTGCAGCTCGCGTGAAATAGCTGTCATATGCATGCAGCCCGAGACAAAAAAAGGTTGAGCACCCCTGATTGAAATTGAAAAGAAATTCTGCAACCGCAAAGATAACATATAAAGAAACCCACTATGATGTCTCTCATTTACTTTCAAAACTACTTCTCCTACAATCAATTACTTCTCAATATAATCAATTAAAACACAATTATCTTGATTATCACTACAATCAAATAAACACTGTCCGTCGTGTGTGTGCGTTAAAACATTTCCAATAAACTATATTCTTGGTACAGCAAACCGCACGCTATGAGTCGGTTCTCCATCAAATTTACTCGCTTTTCTTAAGACCAAATCCCGGTCAAGCGCCCCGCCCCTTCTTCCAAAACCAAGGGACTCTCTCTCCCTTGACCACCTTGCTCGAGGGTCAAAAAATCTTCTCTCCCTAAACACAATAACCGGCCTCCGTAAACGCGCTAATTCGCGCCAACATTCCATAATCCACCGCCAAACACTACATCCACTAACGTGAGAAACAAAGTTTCTAAATGGAGGAGGAGGAATAGAGACAAATAACTCAAGGTAGCAAAAGCTTTTGCATATTTCAATATGTAATCCAGATGATAAAATATTGGCAACAACCAAGTATAGATTTCAAATTGCCATTTTTCATTTGTCCTTTAAATAGGATAATGGACAACAAGCACTTGTGAACTTTCCTAATCAACAATTGACTATAAGTAATAGAAAATGTAATAAAAATTGGTTTATTGATTGGGAACAGTTGAGTCGTTGTACTACAAAGCTAATAATAACTACACATGCGCAAATGTTCTACAAAATACAAATGGACTCTTAATGCCCTGTATAGTGAGTCGTTGTCTACAGGAATGAAGCGCAATAATATTGTTGCGTCGATCGGGGCTCGTAGATTTTATGCTATGTCAATTCCAAATATCAAAACAGTTCTTCAAGTGTGATGAAATTTATTAAAGAAAACAGCCCTTAAAATAAAGCAGCGGCTCTGAGACTGCGGTCCGTGGATCCCGGAGAGGGGGTCTCCAATGCTTTTCTATGGGGTACGCCAAGGTCTCTCGTTTAATGAATGAATTAATTTAAACTCAAACTCAGTGGCGCAACAAGCCATGAGGGCACGGGCCTACTGTGCCCATCCGAGTATACGTGACCATTGGGCACTGCGGGACATGAGTAGATGTCCCGATTAGGTAGTCAGTCTGAAGCGATATCCCCAGTGTTTAAGTCCTTAAACAAGTTTGGTACTCACCTATCGACCCATGCAGTAGGGATGAAAGGCTGAGCCAACCTTGCCCAGCCCAGGAATAGACCGGACCTATGATGTGGAAGCGCGATACGCTGCCACTCGACCACTGGGCCTTTAATTAATCTAAGCTCCTTATTTTAAATATAAGCGCAGAAACGGTGTAAAAAGCGTAGCGCCGGAAATGAGACTACGGATTTTAAATATTATACCTGATGTAAACAACACTGGCAAAAGAAATACAGCACCATCCTTCTCATTAAAAAATAATTAATTCAATTAAGTGCATTATATTTATTTATTTAAAATTAATATTTTATAATATTTTTACTCAAATGTTTCCTGTTATCATAAAAGAAAAAAGAAAGGTTAAAAATTTGTATCAATAGCAGAGGCAGTCTTAAGATTAATGAGGAACCTGTAAATCATTCAGCCATATATTAGGAGTCGGGGAGGGGTGTTCGAAATCTTTGGGGTTCGTGTGTCAGGTCGATACATAAAGGGGGCCCCACGGCGATCGAAAGTTTAAGAAGCGCTGATACACAGGATAAACAGCAGTAAAACTCGTACAAAAGTTCCAGAAGGTTCTTACACTTTCAACAGCACAGACACAAAACTATCAGAGTCTAAAAAGGTAGGACCGTAACGATAAAGAAAAGCATCCGCAAGTAACCACTCGATCGTAGGCAGAGAAACCCATCAACAACTGAAGTAGAACTAACTTAGTTTCAGGAAGCAACTGCTATATATATTTATAATCTGCGTGGATACCTTCCACTGCCATCTCGAAAAATCCACTTACGTCATTCATTTTGACATCATAGACTTCTTCAGAAATATCGAGAAGCCTCAATATGCTCGCCAAATTGCCAAAAATGTTGACAACTTGGCTGTATCCAATGTTTTGTCAAGTTCCCACTGAAACACCAGTATAAGGTAAGGGACAGCGTTGCTTGCGAATATTACTAATTATGCCATAAACAAATGCTACAAAAAGTAATATTATCTTATTAAATATGCACATATTTAAATTATTTATACCGTTCTAATGTAATAATAAGCATTAACTTCTCAAAATTTGTAACAAAACCGTACTTTATATTTCAGAATACAGTGAGGAAAAGCCATGCTCAGAAGAAGGAAAATTCCAAGACTTAAATAGCTGCGATAGTTATATAGACTGTTCCAATGGTGTGGAAAAACGCGTGATGTGTCCTCGGGGGCTGCATTTCAATGGAGCCTCTGGAGAGTGCGATTCTCCGTGTGAGGCTCGCTGCAACCCTTCTCTAGGTAAAGTGAAATTTAAAACTACATTTAAAAGATAAAATCAAAATATTACGCAGTGAACTCACTTAAGAAATTTGAGAGTTCATGAAAACCAAGAGAATGACTTGTTTTTTTCAATAGATTCTTCATATACATACATGTTAAAACTTACTTAAAGTTTTTACAAACAGTATGGAAATCATCATATGTGATGTATCCAGAAACAAAAGAAAAAACAGGATTAAAATTTCAAGAAGAATTCAGTATTCTAAAGAATCATTACATATAGAGATTTTTAAAAGCAACCGATTGATTGTTTATTTATTAATCTTGTCCTTAGAGGCAATAAGAAAAGGCTATAGGCGCCGGACTTCGTAAATTTTCAAGTAACGAGGATAACACCTGAGCTCCTAACTATCACACCACACCAATGGGAGGACAATGAGCATCGACAGATTTAACGTGCATCGGCCCCTTCTACATGACGAGTCTTCAGTGGCACAAGGGCTTGAACTCGCGACACAGGCCACAAGTTCGTGACCATAACCACAAGGCTACCGTGGTCACTTTGTTACGTTAACCCTTTATCTACCGCATTATGATTTACTGCAGTTTTTTCATGCAATGTTTTTTTCAATCACTACATTAAAAATTAAGGGATATACATAAACAAAATACTGAACTTTAGGAAATTTAATTAGTTACAGCTAATTAAGTAATTAAATATATTCAGCTGTAAAATTAATTATACACACTGTTCACTTAAAATAAGTAGTCACAATGTTTTCGAAGGTCTTTATTAACATACAAAAAAATTAGACACTTAGCATTCGACATTAACTATTTCTTCGGAACAAAAATGGCAATCTTCGCAATGCGCGGAAAACGCAATTTCGGCTATAACTACTCGCCTTCCCCACTAAAATATTCCTTATAGAACCCGTGATGCCATATATCTTGGAAGAAAGGATTTAAAAGAATATCCCTGCTAAGTATCATCACAGTATTCGTAAAAATGGTTATTTTATATAATTTTAAAGTGTGTGAGTGAATATTAACATCGCACTGTGTTCAGCTACACGAGGGCTATTGTCGACGGACCATGTAATTTTGAACCATGGTCAAGTGACGTGGACGACACCAGAGCTAGCTAAAAGCTGTGTAGCTGTTAGCTTTGTGAAATGTAAAATTTGTTCTCTCCGTGTTTGTAATTTTGAGGCTTTTGAAAGTTCGATTAGAACAGTTAGCTTCGCGTTTTTTGAGCACTTTGAGTAAAATGCATCGTAAAGCTTCATTCTAAAAACCATTTTTGATAAATATCCCATTATATTGTTGAGAGAGTTTATATAAACAATGCATTAAACAAATACTGACAGTCTTGCATTGCCTGCTTCGGTAAATTCCTAGATTAGCTTACATCTTTGTTGATGGCGAGAAAGAAATGACACCAAATTCTACCCAAAGTTCATTTTTCTGTTTTTTAAAAGTTCGCAATTGGTAGAGTATCTGCTTAACGCGCGACCGGGCTAAGTTCGAGTCCCGCGAACGGTTTTTTTTCTTGTTTGATTTTTTAAATTCATTTAATTATCTTTACAATTAAATAAATTTATTTAAAAAAGGTTTATATGAAATATTAAATGATATTTTAGATAATTATTTTGTATTTTAAAATGTAAAATAATTACTGTAATTATATAAATATTTATATTATTAAAATATAGTATACAAATTGAAAAATAAATTATAAAAATATATTATAGGATGAATGAATGTTAAATGATATTTTATATAAAAACTAGTTACAAGTATTTTTATAATATAAAATACAATATATATTACAAATAAAATATTATAAAAAATTATAATAATATGTAAAATATATTATAATAATTATTTTTTAAAAAAATCATTCTATAATTAATAAAATAAAATGTATCTTATATATTATTAATTTAGTTGTTTTGTAATCATATAAAATATTTAATAAGTATTTTTAAAATAAATGCATGTAATTGTAAAAATAATTAAATGAATTTAAATTGTAAAAAAACAAAAGAAAACCGTTCGCGTGACTCGAACCTTGGCCGTTCGTGAGGTAAATAAGTACTCTCCCAACCATGTCACTGCGTCGTTGTAGAAAATAAAAATGTAATTGTATAAATTCGACTCTATTATATTGGGGGTTGATCACCCTAAAAGAGTAACTACGATTACGCGAAGTCTCGTCCCCAAATTAATTTCCTCAGTCGCGCCCTCCCCTTGTCGGATCTCGAAAATGCCATAATATTTAGAATATCATCTTACACGCTTGGCTTTGAAAAATGAGTGGATGTTATGCAATGCTAAAATTCACTCTAAATGGAACTATTTTCAATTTTTTGATACCTTTATAGTGTGTGATATTTTTATGATGCTTATAATTACAATAAAATAAAGAAATATTAAGAATCGTTATACTTTTTGTTGAACTGCGCCCACCGACAATTTGCTGTTTATCAGATGGGCCCAGACGGGGAATAATGGTTAAGAACCCTTGGTGTAAACCAAAGGTGTCAAACTCAAAGGCTGACTTGAGCCAAATAAAAAAGGTTTAGTTTTTAATGGCGCGCAAAAAATCAATGTTTATTTTGAATAATACATCATATAATAAACATATATAAAGAGCAAGAAAAATTTAATGTTTACATCCTGAGACTTAACATCTCTTCTCTGCTGCTTTCTTTACTGTTTCAGGAGAATTTACTGTTATTTTTTATTTTATTTTATTATATATTGTGTGCCAATAGCTTAGCCCGGCCGTGAGTTTGACACCCTAATGTAAATCTTATTTCCAAGTTGTTTTATATGGATTTGAAAAACATACATTTTTTAACTACAAATGTTTGCATTACAATAATTTATGATAATTTCTCTTTTTTTTTAGCTGCCCGTTGCGGATGGCCTATGTATTCTGGTAAGTGCATGCATTTTACTCCCATCTTTTATGAGACAAATTCTGTGTCTTATTAAGAAAAAAAATGGCTACGAAACACTCTCAGCAAAGAATATTTCAATCTGCACAAGTTATGCCGCCCATCCGGTATAGTGGTTAGTGACGCTGACTACGATGCCGTGGGGGCTGGGTTTGAATCCCGGATAAGGCATGGATGTTTGTGTTGTAATCCTTCTCTTCTTTGTAATGTTTGTTTCACTCTTACATCTATGTAAGCCCCGTGTGATACTTTGAGGTTATAAATGTTCTCAATAAAAAAAAATCAACAGAAGTTTCTTATAGGTAAATTATTTTTGTCATTGCTACCGCATATGTTTCCTTTTTAGGAAAAATTATTATTTTTACACCAGATGTTAAAAATTTTTCCGAGTTTAGGTCTAAGACTTCCACAAGGTTGGGGCAAGAACGGAACCTTGGAGACAACCTTAATTAATTAGATGTTTAATCGAAAAATTAGGATTACAAAAAAAAAACCTGATTAACCAAATAGGAATAAATAATTTTTTGAAACTAAAGGGGATATTGTGTAGTTGTTTAAAATTTGAAATAGTATCGGCCACACACACTCACAGTTTATATTGTCAAACGAACTCTTAATTTCAATAAGGACCAAAGATGGGTGACCAGAGACCCTGTTAGTTTTAATATTAGTTATCAAATTGTTCATGGCATCCTCGCTACTGCAGTTTTCTCTAAAGCCAAATTGATTTTTGTGAAGTGTGAAGCCTGTTAGCAAAAACATGTTCAATACTTTTCCCGAGGGTAGGTAACAAACATATCAGCCGGTACGAATTAAATGAGGATGGGTCCTCACCAGGTTGTAATAATAGCTTAATTTAGAATTTTTTAAGGTATTAGGGAAATAAGAAAACTTAATACAAAGATTAATAATTTTTATAATTACATGCAGATAGTTAGAATAAATTGTTTTCCAAATATTATAATCTACATGAGAGATGCCAGGTACCTTGCCAGCCTTTAAATTCCGAAAAACAATCTGCGCCTCCTCAGGGCTATCTTCGGTCTTCGGGGAGTGGGAGGGGGTAAACAATTACTAAGTCAATGGCAAAAGAGGGAGGATGGCGAAGGACCTCGCAATTTTGAATCAAAACAAGTGATAAGAATGACACCTGATATGACCTTCCCCTTTCCAAACGTCCGCGCCTCGCCAAAGCGACTAAGAACGTCGACAGACTTACCATTCCTCATCCCTTCCACACAGCGAGTCTTCAATGACAATAAACCTTGAACAATATATTGGGTATAAGGGAAAGTTCAGTCGTTTTTCAACATGTGCACTTTACGGGTTCTGGATACTTTGCAAGAATCCAGATTCAAATGAAGTCAGCTTAAACAGTTGAATTAGTATACCATTGATAATTTATAAGCATTTTTTCACACATTTTAGTTAGTTTTTTTCAACCCACGAATCACTCGCGCGGGGTGTTCTGTACACCCCAGCAACAAAAAAATCCTCCCAGGATTCTAAAAAGAATGCGTAAAACCACAATTTTTTCTGTAGCTGCACATTTTAGGTCATTAAACCTTCAGGTCTGATGCAATCCTTCTTTCTCGAACGATTGGAATGTAATGACCGTCAAAAGTTTATCTAGGAGGCTGAGAACTCCCACGAGAAGTTGAACATATGTATACAGTCTGCTCTGAATGTTTGGAAAATGATTAAAATACTATTTTTCTACTTTCTACAATCATTATCTCATTAATTATAAAGTATATTTATTACTGGTATATTCGTTTTACTGGTTTATGAAAAAATAAAAAATTATGTGTTTTAAAATGAAAATTTTGTATGTTTAGTTTAACTTAATGTTAATCTCTCATTTGTATGCAATAAACTTAATAATTTTATTTGTATAATACAAAAAACGTCTTGCACTTTATAAATATGTATCATAATGACTTAATTTTATTTTCATAATTAAATACGCGTGTTAAAAGTTTGGGGTGTTCTCTACACCCTGCGAGTAACGACTTCAGCAAAAACAGTCGTGAGTGACCGCGGGTTAATTTCTACTACCGTTAACATGAGTGAAGAGAAAGTTCACTGTGTGTGTGTGTTTGCTGTATGTTGTTTGAGTTCCATAAAGAGAATAACGCTATGGAGACAAAAGGAAACTTGTACGACGTGTTTTGGAGAAGCAGTAACAACTCGAACACGCCGAAGATGGCTTGTGAAATTTTTCTTGGGTGATTTTTCTTTCAAAGATAAACTCAGATCAGGAAGGCCTTTAGACGTCAGTGATGAAGTGCTACAGAGTATCATCAAAACAAATCCCACATTAACTTCGTTCGTTACTCCTCGCAACTTCATGTTTTTAATAAAGAAATTCAACATAAACGTCTTTCTTTGGCCAACAGAAAGGGTGTGATTCTTCATCACGACGTCGTTAGATTACACGTGAAAAAAAACACCGCATAAGAAATTGCAGAGTTGGGTTGGAAAACTTTACCTCGATCAGCATGTACTCCTCATGTTGCACTATCTGACTATCATCTGTTCAGGTCACTGTAAAACTTTATTGACGGAAATAAATATATAAATTATAAGGGTGTCCAAATGGCAGTGGATGAATGCTTTGTCTCCAAACCAGAAGACTTCTTTTCCAGAGGGTTTATAAGCTGCCAGAACGCTGGCAGACAGTTGTAACTAACACAAGAAATTATATTTCAGATTAAATCTTAAATAAAAAGAGAAAAAAGTTTTTTTTTCTTCACAAAAAAACCCCGCAGAACTTTCCCTTACATCCAATATAAAACAACACCGAGAATTAGTTTTAGACCTTGTCCATTCGGCTATCGCGGCCAGATTCGATATTTTAAGGTATCCGACTACTTTCGGAACCGTGATTGTGCAAAGGTGCATAAATGGATAATTTTCATAATATTTAGTGTCACTTAGATTAAAATTAAATTTCTTAATTTTATGCATATTGCATAAAATTGTTTTAAGGACATTTTGGCCAAAAAAAGAAAACGTGTATCAGTGTGAACACGCGTTAGAAGGTAACTTCTTTGGCTTACATGTATTGAATTGTATAATAAAGTTTTATTTTGAAGTAATCTTATATATAATTAACAAATTTATTATTATCATTATTATTTCAAACTGTATTTAAAAAAATAATTAGGATGGAAAAGATTTAAGTATAGACAAAATTTTCATTTTCAATACATAATACTAAAAAAAATTTTATTGTATGTATTTTGAGAAAAGTATCATCATTGTTAGTCTATTTCCATTATGCTTATGGGTGCTTCAGTACATACTTTTGTTATCAAAGGCTTGTGGTAACTAAAGTAAGAAATGTAGGTTTTGCACTCAATATCGCTTAAGTATCTCGAAAAGACGGCATGAATCGTAGTATTTGATTTTGTCGTTGATATTATTCTGTTGTTTTGTAGAGATAAGGTGAAATTGTCTTTTAAAAATTCAATCAATTGTAGAGATTTGTCTAAAGCAAAATTGACATTAAAATCTCCACTTAAAATCATAGGTATTTTATCATAATTTTTATTGATTAAAGCAGAACCTCTTGATGTATATGGTAATAATGATCGATGAAGAAACTCAATAATGGCATCCAACTTTTTGTTCAGAGTAATATATACTGCTAAAATTATAATTTTTTGTCCATTTCGATTGAAAATTTAGTAAACACAATCTTTCATTGCCAAACTATTGGAAGAAATGGTGTGTTGCCTCTAAACTTTAAAACAATAGATTGTTTGTATTATTTCCTTAAAAGAATTTAAAAACTGTATATCCAACAAACTCTCCTTAAACTAATTTTTGACAGATTTTGAACCATTTAAATGCCTACTTCGGGTAGATTAAAGACTCACTTCCGATTTTTTTTAATTCATAAAACTGATTATAATTTGACTTCTAGGTAACGTAAAAACAAAATAAAGTATGTATCGCAAAGCTAAAAGAGGAAAGACTTGTTAAAGCTGTTATTGAATGAGGAGAGGGGGTGGGTGATAGTTCAGGGCTAATAGACAAAAAACACAAAAGAAATTTTAAAAGCCGTAATTTTTAATCTATTTTTTCAATCTTTGAAAAGATTACGGATAATACTATTCTACACATGGAAAAAAAGTTTCGATAGATTATTTATATAAATAATGAAGTTATTAAATATTTAATTAAAATTTTGAGTATTTTTTGAAAAATCGCAAAAAAAAAAGATTCCGTCATTTTTTTTTATGACTGATTCTAAAAGAGAAAAGCATGAACTTGTTTAGAATAAAATATCAATTCATTAACTCGAAAGGAAACTTAAAGGGAATGATTTAGAAACCATTTTTATAAAAGCGTATCAATTTTGACTCATTTTAAAAAAATCGTAAAAAATAGAAAATATCATTATTTTGTTAAAAAAATATACCATATCGTGGCGAAAAAAATGATGTTTCTGATTCTGTAATTATTTTTTTTCTGAGATAGATAGTATGAATTAGATGGCGTTTTTTAAAACGGGGGAGGAATTCGGAACTTCATTCATTTCTACCTTACATTCATCCCTAACCGTAACTGGTAACGCGTAACGGAAATTTCTCCCTACCGTGCCATAAGAAGTTAACTTCAAAAAAATTTATTTAAATATAATATTTTGGAAAAAAAATTAACTTAGAATAATCTTTTTTTCCAAATGTTCTCCTTTTGTGAAAAATGCTTCTATTATAATAATATTTTGCCAGACCTCTCTACAGAGGCTCAACAAGAATTTTTAAATATATAACTTAGAAGTGGGTTTATTCATATTTTACGACAACAGAGAGGAGCAATTTTAAGATAAAAACGCCAATAATTATTTCAATGGATGGTAACCCTGAAAGTAATGTGAATTTTTCAAAAATTCTAATTGAGCCTGTGTAGAGAGAGAGGTCTGAGCTATATACAGGCAAAATATTATTATAAAAGAACCATTTTTCACAAAAGGAAAAAAAGATTAATTTTTATTAATTTTTTGCCAAAATGTCCTTAAAACAATTTTATGCATGTATTCTAATCTGAGTGACACTAAATATCATGCAAAATATCCATTTATGCACTATTTTAAAATCACGGTTCCAAACGTAGTCGGATACTTTAAATCGGAGATTTTAAAACGTGTATACATAAACGGCTATATTTCTATACTAAATACAAGATGTCCCAGAATCATTGGTCAAACTTCAAGGGGAAGTATAGAACATCACAAGGATTCAGATTTACAAAGCAACCCATGGTCGGAAACGTCTTCGTTCGGTGCTAGGGGCCATTGTTCACAAGAGCATTTAAGGAAACAGACATGCATCACCGCAGCAATTTTACTTGTCATCCCCACAGAGGAGTATGGAACGTTTTACAATTCCCGAGCTGGCAGATATGCACCAGATTTACTGATTAGCTGAAGGAAATGCACTAGTAGCAGAAAGATTGTATCGCAAAAGGCACCCAAAGAAAGAAACACCCATTCATCGTATGTTTGCAAATTTGCTTCCCAATTTGTGTTAAATATAGATCATTGCAAGATAATAAGCATAGTGAGGGAGATCCACGCATTCCAACGGGCCACAGTGTCCAACATATTTTGTTACCGATATGGAACCAAATGTGTTGCCGCTCGAATGAATCCGCGTACCGTGCTGGGAGTACGAGTCACTCGTGGCCCGCCCTGACTACACCGTTAACCTAGTAATGGTTCTTATTCACACAAATCGTGATGCAAATTAGCAAACATACAGTGGTCTGGTTTATCTTTCTGAAGGTGCATTTTGAGATTGAATCTTTCTTCCGCTAGCCCATTTCTTTCAGCCAATTCGTAAATCAGGTGCATATCTACCAGCTCGGTGTTTGTAAAACGGTTTATACTTCTCTGCGGGTGATGATGACAGCTCAAATGACTAGGGTAGTGTATGTCTGTTTTCTTAAATGCTCTCGTAAACAACGACCCCTAGCACCGAACGAAGACGTTTCCGACCATGGGTTGCATACAAATCTGAATCCTTGTGATGTCCTCAACCTTACCCTGAAGTTTTCCCCAATGATCCTGGGACGCCCTGTATAGAAATATATATAAATATATTAACTGTATTTTTTTTTCTTTTTCAGATTACTGAAGTTTAAGACCTGAAAGCAGTTTGAAATTCCTGCATATGGGAGTAAATCCAAATGTGCTAACTTTAAAAGGAAATTGAACAGTGTTCATCAGAAAATATTAATTAAGATATCTAAGAAAAAAATGCTTTTTTAAAGCCATTTATTTTCTATACCTTTTGTCAGTAAGTAAACATATCCGGTACATTACAACTTGTTATTGCATTTAATAACTATGAAAGCAATATCATGTATTTATTTACCTATTTATGCTTTTTGATATATTTATTGACTGTAATTATACCTCTCATTTTGTATGACAGAATATACAATGCTTAATAAAATGTTTTATGGGGTAAATCTATCTGTCTAATTACTGCATTTCTACATTAATTATTGAATCTTATTGTTTTTCAAATATGCCTCATGAAGCTTGTCAGTAAAAATCAATATTTTCAATTACATAAGTTAATAAAATAAAATATTGTTTTAAATTCGTGTTAAATGTATCTGCCTTTTTATTTTCATTTAGAAATGCAAAGTATAATAAATTCAGTAATTGAAATGTTATCTTATTAGTGACAATAAACATGGTTAAGATTTGTATTGTGGTTTTTGATGTAGCTTCTCTTTTAAGCAATTTAGATAAGCGAATTTAAATAGTGTACTTTCAATCATAAAAAAAGCTTCATTCAGTAATTCTTTCATAAAATTTGTAATCCATTCATAAATTTGAAAATTGTGCGTTCATTTATAAAATGTATCTTATTTCATTACTGATAAGCTGAAGAATATTCAGTATCCTCGTAGCATACGTCATAATTGTTGTTTGTCATAATTGTTGTTTGAGTCCCGAGAGATTGGACCTCTGCTCATTTTAGTCGCTTTTTACGACACGCATGAACTTACGTTGGGATTATTATACTCCGATCACCACACGGATAACATATACAAATATCGCTAATTCCGACGACATCATTGTGTTCTCGGATCGTAGATGTGCTCTTGGGGCCATTAAGGAAGAAAAAATGGGGCTCACCCAAGAAAATCCGCTTCCTTCTATTTTACATTGGTGCATTTTGGCAAATCATGTACCCTCCAGTGGATCCCGACCCATGTTGACATCGGAGGGAACGTGATGACCGATTCCCTTGTCAATGAAGCTAGAACACTTGAACCTGTAACTTCATCGGCTACGGTCTTTGATGCCAACACAGTCGCAAAACAAAAGCTCTGCTCAAACCCAAGAAAAAAATTCTCATTGCCAGAATTAAATTATAGCCGAGGAATTATTACAAAAATAACTAGACTAAGGACAAGTCATTTTAAGGGCATGAAGATTCTGCTCGATGGTTCCAGATCATATGTGGAATGCAGGCACTACACAGGAACGCAACTGGATCCCAAACACCTTTTTAGCTGTCCTTCCATTGTTGGTGCATTTTTTAAAATAAACAATTACTGCAGCATGGACATTCTATACTTGGATCATGCCATAGATGTTGCTATGGTAGTGATTCGCGCCTTTCAAAATATTTGAATATATCTTTATGTTTTGTTATTACCACCTTTGCATTTTGTCATACACGACAACAACATATAATTTAATTTTTAACATCAAAGTAATTTCTTACTAATTATCGATAACACAATCAGTTCTGCTTATTTTAATGTTTTGCCAAAATTTGAATACAAAATTGCTTTTGATAATAAATAACGCATCGATACAAATCGAAAAATTGCTTGCGAATTTTTACTAATTAATGAAATTATACATAAATGTGAACAATGAAAAACGATAGTTTAGAAAAATTAAATTCAAAACATTTGACTTCATTAAGAAGAGTCGGTATCCCCTACTTCGATAATGTTAAATTGAGCTTTTTTATGTACCTTTTTCTCAGAAATTGTTACATATGAAGACTTCAAATTTTGTCTGTATATTAAGTAAACTTCTATATTTATACTGAAGAAAGATTTTCCAAATATATCTTTAGTTTCTTCAAAAACATACTTTTAAGTAGCATCACTATGATTTTTTTTGAAAATTGTCATTTTTTTGTCACGATATTTGGTCTCCAGCCAAATATTTTGTAAATATCCCAAAAAGTTCATTTCAGTATATATAGTTATATATCAGTAATAAGAGGAAAAATTTGCAGGTGTATTCATGCAATAAATTCTGAGGAAAAGGTACATGCAATTTTAAAACATCATTTTGAGAACATCATTTTTAAAATAAAATGTCACTTCATTACAAAAATTATGATTTACAACATGTATTTGTCCCCTTTTATTAAACATTAGATTTTTCTCAATGCATTTTAAAACTTTTTGTTTCCTATTTTACTGAAATTTCTCAGAAAATACATACATAGCATTTTTCAGTTTTTGTCTGACGAGATATTTTGTAGTACTTACATCAATTTTCTCAAATTCTGAATAGATCTTTGAAGAATTTTCAGCTTTGATGCATTACCCGCATCAAGGTTGAACATAAAGCATCATAAACATAATGTGAAAATGTATCAATATGGTTTGGGCGTGCATTTTTGGAGCACATGATTATACGACATTTCGAAAGTTTTCATTGGGGTTTTGTATTTTCACATGCAAACACAATTTGCAAAAGTATCATATCTCAAAATTTTCTACAAACTGGACAAATGATTTCTTAAACAGCTAAAATAAAACTGTTGTTTTTATGTTTTTAAACATGACATTTATGTGTTTTTATGTATGTAACCAGCTTTTCGCAACGACAAACGGCATTGAACATTTGAGTTTTCTTTAGGTACTTTTTATTGAGAAACTTTTGAATACTAAAGCTTAAACACTGGTCTGTATTATAAATAGACACTTATATTTGTAGTAAAGTGAGATTTTTCAGATGTATTGTTTAGTTTTTTCAAAAACAAACTTTTACTGAACATCACTATAAATTTATTCAAAATTGTCACTTTTTGTCATGACATGTGCAATTTAGCTAAATATTTTTGTAATATTTAAAAAAATTCACTTCAGTATGCACAAGTGTACCTAAGGAATATATATTGTAAACATGCAATGGATTTATACAGTAAATTTAGGAAAATTTCATTTTCTAAGGACGATTTTAAAAACATCATTTTTTGGAAACAATGATTTTTGTGTGTGTATGCAATCTTACCTCATCAAAAACCCTACCTATTTTTGCCTATTTTTTTAAAATTTTATCTCCTAACTTTACCTTTAGTCTTTTTTCTTTTATTTCTTTTTGGATTGTGCAAAAAATACACCTATTGCCTTCTTTAGATTTTCCATATCGAGACATTTCATGGCACTTACAACTTATTCGCCAGGTTCTACTCCCTAATTTTGATGCATTTTTTAAATTTTAATGTCATACAAGTAAAGAGTGTTTTTTTTCCAGGTAGAAAAGTTTAAGTTGGCATTACTTTCCAAGATGGCGACCGATTTAACAGCTGTCAAGTGATTTATTCTCAGTTTGGTTTGGCAATTCATCATAAATAGACTCACGCCTGAACAACGCTTTCAAATTGTGCAATTTTATTTCGAAAATAATGGTTCTGTGCGGAAAACGTATTCCCGATTTTCATGATGAAGCGCACTTCTGGTTGAATGGCTACGTCAACAAACAAAACTGCCGCATTTGGAGTGAAGCTAATCCACAAGTGTATGTCGAAACACCGTTACATCCAGAAAAACTGACTGTTTGATTCGCTTTATGGGCTGGTGGAATCCTTCAAAAACGATGAAGGCCACAACGTTACAGTCAATGGTGATCGGTATAGAGCCATGATTACTAACTTTTTCATTCCTGAATTGAACAATCATGATGCCCAGGAGCTGTGGTTCCAACAAGACGGCGCAACATGTCACACAGCTCGTGCCACAATCGATTTATTGAAAGACACGTTTGGTGACCGCCTAATTTCACGTTTTGGACCTGTGAATTGGCCTCCAAGATCTTGTGATTTAACACCGCTAGATTATTTTCTGTGGGGCTATGTAAAGTCATTGGTCTATGCGGATAAGCCACAAACGCTTGACCATTTGGAAGACAACATTCGCCGTGTTATTGCCGATATACGGCCACAAATGTTGGAAAAAGTCATCGAAAATTGGACGTCCAGATTGGACTACATCCGAGCCAGCCGTGGCAGTCATATGCCAGAAATCATATTTAAAATGTAATGCCACAAGATTATCTTTCGAATAAAAAAATTCATGTCAATGGATACATCGTTGTTTTATAGCAATTTAAAGTTCTGTACCTCTAAAAAAACACCCTTTTTTAAAAGAACAAACCACATCATAAACATGAAAAGACGATGCTCAATGCATGTATATTTTCTTTAAAAAAGAAAACCCACATTCAAATTGTGAATTTTCTTCATGATTTCTTTATATTATTATTGTTCCATAAGCATTAATACCCAAATACTTTCATTAGATTCTACACAATGCGTGCGAATTTGGCTCCAAAAAACCGGTAAACAGACTTAGCAGTTACACTTGCAGTTACTCTACCATTAATTGCGTAAGAATAAATAAAACCACTTGATGCTTTGAAAGTGCTTCCCAGGTTTAAAACGTCGGTGTTTTTCTTCCCTTAAATGATCAAAAGATTAAAGACTAATTATCTCTCAGAAAGGGTGTCCTAGAAAAGGCTTCTTGTGAAAGTAAAGATCCACCCTGAGCTGTCGAGCCAATGAGGAAGGAAAGGCATACAAAAGCGATTTCAAGTGTCACGAAATACGGAACATGCTTTGGTCATTTCTGTTAGGAGTTTATGCGTATCTCTCGATCATATTTAATAGTGCTCCCTGTTGTTGTTGTTACTAATGTCACCTGATCGGCAAAAGCCAGATCAAGGCCCACGAAATTCATTATGGCAAAGGGCTAAGTGACGCCTGTCGTTAGCCGTAGCTTTGAGCACCATACAGGTGACAGAATGATTTAGATCGGTTTTATCTCAATTTTGAGGGAGAACACCCTGGGGGCGGTCTGGGGCCTCCCACCTCTTTTCCTTTTCCACCAACCTCCCGAGAGGACTTGCGACTCGACGGCTATTTAAAGTATCCCCATGTCGCGAAGGCACTATACATGCACAAACATCCATATCTTCTCCGGGATTTGAACCCAGTACCAACAGCATAGAAGTCAGCGTCATTAAACACTATACCGGATGGGTGACATTGATAGTGCTCCCTAACTCGTTATAGCAAGTAAGCAAACTTTACTGGAAATCACGTAACTTATAAGTTAGGATTTTTTTAACTGTAAATATTGCTTTAGTAAAAAAGAAATAAGAAAGGTACCTGTGTGTGTGTGTGTGTGAAATAATTGTAATTTATGCATTCAAAGCAATGGTATTCTGGTGTCTTAATTTTTCAGTTATTCAAATAATAATGTACATAAATGGGCCAGGAAAGATTAATTTACTTAATATAGAATGATATAAAACAGTATGATTATTTAGTTTAAACAAATAATAGAACATATTTCTCCTATATAACCAAAATAAAGCTAACAAACCAACTTTGCAAAGGATATCCCATTAACTTAAAATATAAACCAATAATAATAAATAAACAGCCAATTATTATTCGTTTGTTCCCCTCGAAATTAAAAGTTATATTTTTAGGTAAGTCTGCTTTGACAATGTTTTATTTTATTTTGTACAAAGACTGTCTTTCTTTTTTAAAAATATAGGAAAAGTGTTAAACCAAAATTGCATTTTGCCTTTTCAATGGAGAATTAATATATATTAAATGAGGGACAGTTACATTAACGACTCACTATAGAGCTGCCCAAAGACCACTGGTGACGGACCTCGTAACTTTCAACCACGGTCAAGTAGCGAAGACGACACCTGAGCGGGCCCTCCCCCTCCCTCTATTAACCTCCACACCATACCAATAGGAGGACTTTGGACCTCGACAGATTTTACGTGCAACTTGCCCCCCCTCTACACTGAGGGCTAGAGGGGCATTAGGCTCGAACTCATGACACACCAGTCCGTGACTTTGACCACTAGATTACCGTGGATTTACGACAAAATGGAAAATAACAAGGATGAATCGTCACATCTATTTAAATTGCTCGATTTCATTACAAGAGAGAAACTGCATGTACTCTGCTTTCAGTGTTTGGGTCTACATATTGTAACGTTTGAAGGAATAACGGTAGCGTATTATTGGTTAATTTAAATATTTAATTTATTTACGTCACAACTATTGAATATTATTTACTGAATTATGCATTGAAGTTAATAAGCTTAATTAAAGATTGTTAGAGTCCAATAATTTGTGAGAAGAGGAATCGTTGGCCACCGCTCCCGTGTAAGTTCAAAGTATCTCTCCCTCTCATCTTCCAGTCGACGAGGTTCGATTCCTTGGGGCGTCAAAAAGGGGTTGCGCTGCAGCTGCAAGATGCACGTGTAGGTGTCGGGTCCACCAAAGACGCCGATCACTGTTGGGAGTTGCTACGTTACAATATCTAGATGAACAAATCTTTTCTCATATGAAAAATATTTAATAAAATTGTTCGATAACTGAACGTTAAGAATCATATCAAATTGAAAGTCACAAATTATGCTTTTGATTCTGCGATATGAAGTTGAGAGATTCAGATACAAGTGTTTAGTTTTTTTTTTTTTTATTTAACTACACAGAAGGAATACTTATATTTTATATTGTTTATTTTTTAATAAATATGCTACAAAGATATATAATACACTGTAATCGCACAATTTTAATTTTTTATTTATATTGAAAAAATAGTTAAATTTTGTGTTGGTTATTTTAAAGTCAATAAATATTTATTACATGATACATTATTAATATATAACAAAACTAAATCTGTTTTCTTGACCCCTATTCCTTAACTTTACATGCATTGTCACAGGAATCACATTGTTTCAAATGTTGCCTACTGTGTGCTCCATCCTGCAATTAGGGACTTTGGTTTGTTCAGCCAAAAAGTGGTTTGTATACATACTGCCTGCATACAACTCCCTTTTTGGCTACTTTGCATTTATCTACCTTTAAGCGGTATATTGTGTCTCTATAATATGAATTTCATGTCATCCAGTTGATTTTTTTAACAAAGTCCCTGTCTAAAAAGTCGATTGTCTTGCACACAAGTATATTTTCAGATAGTAAAAGATAGCACATTTTTTCGAAACAACTATTTTTAAATTCTTACTATATTATTAGTTCACTCTCTACCTATATATATACTAGCGGTCCCGACAGACGTTGTCCTGTACACACGTCTTAAATCCAAAAATTACAAACTTTTTTGAATAAATTGTAACAATCTGGACCGTTTTGATAAATTTTTTTATAAAGAAAGTTATTACAATACCTGACATCATCATATGTACAGTTACCACAATTCGACCTACCGATTGAGTGTAAGTATGTATTTATTATGAACTAAGTTGAAGATAGAAGCTATTCTGAATAGAAACTTAAACTTGTTTCAATTTAAGAGTAAAAAAGATAAAGTTCGAGCTATTTTCATAACAGTTATATTTTTTAATGCACAAAAATAAATTTATCGTAATGCCATTGAATGTACAATATTTTTGGTTAATCCTTGAGGGGAATAAACAAATAAATGCGATGGTTTGCTAAACCTCGGACATGCAACATATAAATGGCGGTGCGAAAAGCAAGGGTTTTCTAATTCTAAGTCACAAATTGTCATTGTTTGACCTTGTGACTTATTAATGGTCATAGCAAATGCCAAGCGAATTGGAAATTGCAAATATTTGAATGGGTAAGTGTGTCTGAAATAATCATTGGGATCTGTGGTAGAAGTACAACTTCACCTTGAAGTTTGTAGCTCAAAATAGTGGCCCCAAGAATATTGCCCACGATTTTTTATGAACAATCACGTGCTCTTACGTGCATTATTAAGTAATTGCGATATCGGACCGAATTATGAATCTAAACCCTTCTCGAATTCACTTGAACCCACACAAAAAATTTCATCAAAATCGGTCCAGCCGTTTAAGAGGACTTTAGTCATATACATACGCACAGAAGATTTTTATAAATAAAGATATATAAATGTATATATAAAAATGTAATAATTCCCAGTAATTTAATCTTTAACAGCTCTTGATATATTTATGGTTCAGTCCCTCAAGGCAGCCGCTTAATTATTTTAATTAGTTACCCACCTAACGGGGACTTGTGGAACTACATCTATCCACTCCTACCTCAAATCATGTGATGTCCCACTGGGTATAAATACCGAGATCATTGGAAATCCCGCTCTATTCTGCTGTGTCTTTAATCATGTAGCCGGCTGCATTCCGTAGTGTCATGGTTTCTTTGTTCTGTATTGAGTAGTCCATTCCACGCTCTATGTTTAATATGCTTATGTGTTTTAAGATGTGGAATAAAACAGATTTAATTAATCCCAAGACTATCTCGTCAATTTCATCAGTAAGCAACATCAACAGTAATTAAAAATGGATCCAATATTAAGAAATCACTTCCAAAGGCCACACCTTATCCTTTCGTTTGTTACAGTACCATCCACTCGCCACGACTTTATAGTTGTCATTATCACGCTCCAGAAATATTAAAGAAGTATTTCATATATATATATATATATATATATAGGGGTGTCTAGGGGTAAGTAATGTTCGGGATCTTGATATTTCAAAGAAATAAGCAGATTAGAATGAAATTACTGTTTAATGAAACATTAGATTATTTACAATTAAAACTTTACAAGTTATTTCAAGGAGCATACTCTCAATTGTTGCTAAGCCTACTGACCTCCGCGTTGACCGAAAATTGTGGCTTCTCGCCTGTAAAACCGGAGTCTCTTCTCTCGCGTCTGTCTCGTTCCGCGTCGCAATAATTTTTTCCTAAAACCCGTCATTCTGGGGGGATACATATATTCGCCGGTAGTGCCATCTATTGGTGAGATTGTAACCTTACTGATCGGAAAATATATTTAATTCTCTAATACTTTAAATCCTACAAACTCGGCCAATCCTGACAGTCGATGACCTCAGCGACGCTTGAGAATGGTCTCATGATTACATATCGTATTACATTACAAAATATAAGAAAAAGTACACAACATACATAAGACATATAAAGTGAAGGGTATACTCTATAGTTATTAATATTAAATGTATACATTTGTAATTACTGTTCTATTAGTGAGAAAAATACTTCATTAAATCAGCGGAAGTAGCAGTTACATTTGGCCTAGCGTGATCCCTTATTTTCTCAACTGTAAATCTGTCTCTAGGTTTCACTTCCGTAATCTGATATGGTCCGAAAAATTTGGATCTAAATTTAAGGCCTCCACCAAATTGTGTACGTTGGACCGCTATCAAATCACCAACTTGGTACTCGGGAGCCTTTTTCCTTTTCTTATTATAAGTTTTCTTGTTCTTCACAAGTTCTATGGGACTAGCACATACTCGGATGAACTTGGTCTAACTATTCCTTGTTCGAGCCATTCTTCAATGTGTTTGTTCACACTTTTCTTTTCCGCGTGCGACAACCGACGTGCTGGTTGATAGACTGGGATATCATCGTTCAGTATTATCCTCCTCGTCACATCTGTGGATTCAGTCTTCTCAGGTTTGTACGATGAAGTTATTCTGTTAGATCGTTTTTCACTTGTGAGTCAAGGTTGTGACTGAAATCTAACTCATCTTCAGGATGTACTCCGGATATTTGCATTAGACATGCCTTTTTCTCATGCTTATGGAACATAACACCCTCTTGGTGAAATTCAAAGAAGCTTGTCCCAAAATGTCTGTACCTATAATGGCTGCAAAATTGAGCTGTTTGGTTGGCACCACATGTAACGTTAAAGAATATTGATCTTTGTCCAAGACAAAATCATACTCGAAGGAGCCCTTGGTTATTACTTCAGTTTGTCCTAAACCGTACAACATAGTGTTTATTTTGGATAGTCTTGAATGGTCAACAATCTTCGTGCTTACATCTTCGCGGATTAGACTAACTGTAATACCCGTATCTATAAGTGCCAATACAATCTCATTGCCTAACATAATGCTTTTTAAGTGTAGTCCTTTCTGCGGTGTGACAGAACAGATTTGTACTTGGGGATTGGGTTGTTCTCTTTTGATCTCTTTCATTGCTTTAGGGCAATTAAAACTCAAATGATCTAAGGAATGACATGTAACATCTCCTAGGTGCTCTTCTATCAAAATCTCTACTCGGAGGAGTGTCTAAATATCTTTTTTCAGGATTGAAATTTCCTGTTCTCCTTGAATTGTGATTATCAAATTTCCTGAAATTCTCCGCTTGATTCGATCCTCTAACTTCAGGTGTTCGAACAGGTGTTAAAGTATGTGTTTTCTGTTTCAACGTTCTACGGACATACTCAAATTCTTCAAGTCTCTCGGCAAATTCAACTGGGCAGTTGATACTTGGCCATTCATCTAGGGGACGTTCTTTGAATTCGACAGGGGCTCTTTTCTTCATCTGGTCAGCTATCATCAGATCCCGTAGTTTGTCAAATGTTTTTACGTCCAATCCTTCAATCCATCTATTAAAGAATGTTTGAACTTCTTGGTAGAAATTACGCCATGTTTTATCCGAACTTTTCTGATGTGTAACAAATAGCTGCCTGAACTTCTCTGGGGGTCAATTTAAACCTTTTAAAAAGCAAAGACCTCACTGGGTCATAATCTCTCGCCTCTTGTTTAGGTTCTCTAGCGATCAACTGTGTGATTTCCTGTAGGAATAGGCCTAACAGGTGTGAGACCCAAAACTCTTTCGGCACATTCATCATACATGCTTGGCGCTCAAACAATATTAAATATAAGCTGAAATCCTCTTTCATATCAAATTTAGGTAACAAATTTAGGTAACTAGGTGTACGATTATTCCTACTCAATATTTCCTGATTTAATCCGATCTGAGCTTCAATTCTAAGTTTCTCTAACTCTAAATTACCTTGTCGTTTCCTTTCTTCTAATACTTCTCTCTCCTTTCTCTCTTCAACGATACCTTCGTACATCAATTTGGTGTTTTCCTCATCGTACCCTGCACTCTTGGTTATTAAATCTTTTAGCATTGGCTTAGTCATGTCGACTGTCGCCTCTAAACCTAACTCTGTAGCTAACTCTAACAAATCTTCCTTTTTCCCTTTTAACATGTTTTCCCCTTTTTAATTAAGGAGTTAAAAATTTATACAAAAATTATTGTACTGGAGAATAACAGGTATAGTACTAAATACTGTGAAAGGTATGGGATGTGCTAGCTCTGCTAAATTTTACCCACACTTCTACTAAATATATAAAAGTTATGCAAATAAAATTTTTCAATTAAAAATTTCCGAAACCAATGTAAAATTCAAATAATAATATATCATGCATCAAGAATTTAAAACATATCAAGTAATAATTTAAATTGGGATATATAATTCAAAATTAATAGTTATTAAATACAACTTCGAAAAGAAGGAAAATAATATGAAACTATATAATGGCAAAATTAGGTGAATAATATGTTCATACAAATTATAGAGAGAATAGAACTAACAAAAATCAATTTCGTTTCAAATATTTGCTCAGATTAAAAAGATATAGGTTCAAAAAGGCAAATCATCTAAATACTGATCGTCAAAAAAAAAACAGATAAGTAAACATAAATAAGTCTGACCTTGACGGAGCTGAGGGTTTGGCACAAAAGAGAGAAGGAGAAACTAACACTCCCTTCTTTCCTACGTCACAAAAGTCGGTTACTCCATCAACCTAATCCGTCCTTTTGAATATTTATTCCTCCCGTGCAAAATGGCGGATATGAGTCCTTTACACAATCTTGAGGTTTTTTCACTTTCGGGCGCACACAAATCTTTACAATTTCAAACGGCCAAGATGACATTCACTCAAGAAATTCTAATAGCAGGGCGGAATTCACCGTAGAAATTCTACTACCAGGACGGCAACCACTGAAGAAACTATTTCACCAGGACGGCACTCACTGAACGAATTCTAATACCAGGGCGGCATCCACTGAAGGAACTATTTCACCAGAACTAACACCAGGACGGTACTCACAGAAAGAATTCTAATACCAGGGTGGCATGCACTGAAGGAATTCTATTATCAGGGCGGCATGCACTGAAGGAATTCTATTACCAGGGCGGCAATCAGAAGTAAAAACAAATGTTATTCGTGGCAGGATGGAAAATTACTTCACGATGAAGAAGGTAATCCTTGGCAATCTGGAATCGATTCTGCTTTTTTTTTACTTTAAATTTAAAAAAAAATTATCCTGGTCGAGCCCCCACTAAATATGTAGGGGTGTCTAGGGGTAAGTAATGTTCGGGATCTTGATATTTTGAAAAAATAAGCAGATTAGAATGAAATTACTGTTTAATGAAACATTAGATTATTTACAATTAAAACTTTACGAGTTATTTCACGGAGCATACTCTCAATTGTCGCTAAGCCTACTGACCTCCACGTTGACCGAAAATTGTGGCTTCTCGCCTGTAAAACCGGAGTCTCTTCTCTCGCGTCTGTCTCGTTCCGCGTCGCAATAATTTTTTCCTATAACCCGTCATTCCGGGGGGATACATATATTCGCTGGTAGCACCATATATTGGTGAGATTGTAACCTCACTGATCGGAGAATATATTTAATTCTCTAATACTTTAAATCCTATATATATATTGTTCAAATTTTTAATCGTTAATAAAATACTTTCTATTTATCCATTCAATTTTCCAAAACAATTTTTTTTAACTCGCAGTGAAGGACACGGTATTGATACAGTTTTTTCAAATATTAATTTATTCATTAAATTAAAAAATTATAATAGTACCAAGCAAAAATAACAGTCTAACAGTATATATAGAAAGGAAAATCGTTTGTTGCGTCCCTGTAGAGCAATGGATAGCATGTTGAACTTCTAATCCAAAGTTCGTGGGTTCGAATCCCACCTGGGATGACCTAATTTCTGAGAATGTGATTTCTTTTTTACTATACTATTTTATTAGAATAATTAAATTTAATGATTGAATAAATAGAAACAAAAAACGAATAAAAAAAAACAGTCCAACACCCTATATAGAAAGGAAAATGGAAAATTTCAAGGAAAATCGCTTTTTATTTTGTCAATATTGTGATTTTGTATAAACGTATTTATACTAATAGTAAATATTTAATAAAAAGTAATTAAAATAAAATTTTCTTTGTTTACCTACATAGGAATTAAACTTTTAGGAACTTAAAATTTTTTTATATACATCACTTGTTAAATTTCAATTATGTCTTAAAAACGTCTTCTAGTAGCAGAAAAGGCGTACATTTATTCGAGATTTTGCGATACTTGAAATAATATTTAAATTCTTAAAATATAAAAAAATTTTGAGATCATTTCAAATAAACATTTATTCATAGATCAATCTGATGCGAGTGTATAAACTAAAATTTTTGCAACAACTCCTATGATTATCTTCCCATGATTTTCCGTTGCAACGTTTCTCTCTCTTTTCTTTTCTTTTCCTTCTTTTTTTTATTCTGAGAGAGAAACAAAAATTTTCTTTCATTAAAAAAAGACACATTTACTTGTTCTTGATTTTATGTGTTTAATCCCAAACTTCTGAAGCCAAATTCTTAATCTCGAAGCGTCCACTTAATATCTAATAAGTTAACAAAATCTGATAAGCTATAGCTGTAAAGCTAAAATAACTAAAATTACTTTCATATCAGATTTGTGAGCAAAAATTAAAAATATAACAGTCTTTAATCTTACAGCTGCATCGTGCTCTAAAATATATAGTAAGCAGTATTTATTTTTTCCCAATATTACATTTCAGCATGTTTCCTATTTCTCCGTGATGGGAAAAATAACTTTTTAAGAAATAATTTTTTAACAAATTTGACTCTTAATACAATCATCAATTTTTGTGCATTTACTGCACAGTTTATTTTCATTATTTTAATGGAAGCATATTTTTAAATTTTTCTTATTTTAATGGAAGCTTATTTTTAAATTTTCATTATTTTAATGGAAAAATATTTTTAAATTTTTATTAATTTAATGGAAGCATATTTTTAAATTTTCATTATTTTAATGGAAGCATATTTTTAAATTTTCATTATTTTAATATGGAAACATATTTTTAAATTTTCATTATTTTAATGAAAGCATATTTTTAAATTTTTCAATATTTTAATGGAAGCATATTTTTAAATTTTCATTATTTCTTTTTTTATTGCATATGTAGTTGTGTACATGTCAAAATAATGAAAATTTGTAATTTTTAATAGCTTTTTATAACAAAATATCTAATACAAATATTTATTGTACAATACTAATGAGCGTGTTGGTAAAATTTCTGAGCTGTATAAAATACAGTTTCTTTCAAAAAAGAAATTACACTTTTGAGGAAATGAAATTTAAAGCCAAAATATACCAGAATTGACACCACATTACCAAATGGATGTTAGAAAAAAGTCAACATCGGAAAATAATTCAGAACACAATTCATAAAGACTTAAAATGTTATTACAAAATGCAAACATTTTTCGGTCCCTTCAAAAAATCAGCAAATTTTTAGACTGTCTACTCAGCTTTGCAAATAGAAGAAAAGGTGAAAAATTACGATCGATGTGAATTAATTGATTTTTTTTTTGTTAACATCGCATTATGAGGGTTTTTAGTACTCTACCTCGTAATTTTGAATTGAATGCTGAGGAGCTGTTACCTAACTCTCCGAATTTCCACATCACGCCAACATGGTAACTTTGAGACTCTAGTATGCACCAGTTTTTCTACACGGAGGTTTTTAATTGCACTAAGAAATCATTAATCCCATACCTAAGTAAAAAATTAAGCCTTGAGAATTGGGTGAGTGAGGGAATGAGCTACACGAAAGCTTTGGGTGATGGACTTCGTAATTTTGAGCCATGGTCAAGTGACGAGGACGACACCTGAGCTCGCACCGTCTCTCTTAGCCTACATACCACACCAACGGGAGGACGTTTCAGCTGAGACAGATTTAAAGGTACCAGGACATGCTCGAAAGAATAAAATGCCAAAATTAAAACTCTTTGTTTATATGACATATATATTTCCAATAAATTTTTTGTGTGATCCTAATAAAGATATTTTAATCATTCTATAGAAATACAAAAATAATTTTTTTAGTTCAAAAAAAAATTTCTTTTCTGTTTAATTTAAATTGGACATATTTTTTAAGATCTCATAACATATGCTTATGTTTAGATACCATTTTTTAAAAAATTTTAAATATGTAAAATATATTTTTTGCACGTATAAAAAATAATACAGAAAATATAGTGAACTTATTATTTTAGTAAAATAATTAAAATAGTTTTTTAAAAAACTATAAAACTTTGCAATTTTAAAAATTTCTATTTTTTCCCCTTTTTCATACATAACACTATTTTTTAAAAACTATGTATTGTTAGAGACTAAAAAACAAATAGGTTCACTATATGCACAGGTATCCTGTGAAGAAGTATAAAAAATTTGGAACCATTTAGTGTGCATTAGTTTTTTTTCTTAGTCTACTTAAAAGCGAAAAAATTATGCTTCGAAGAAAAAGAGAAAAAACTAATATAAGCAATGTTTTCACATATCATACTGTGATGACCCCCTTGGATCACACCTTGAACACTAAGATTAATTTAAGGCAAAGAACCACCAAAAGCCATTTTGAATAATAATATTATTTATTTTTGTTATAATTTCCTCAAAAATCTCTGATAACAAATAATATAATTATGTTACGTCATCTAAAGGGATTTGCCTTTATATTAAATTAAATTACTAAGAATACGATTGATTACTAATCTTGCTCAACTCAAGTAAGGTTTTCCGAAACTAGGAGATCCGAGAAACACACGTATTCGAATTCTTAAATGTCATTAACTTTAACTAAGTATCTCAAACTGACGCTTACTTTAAGCGTATGTGAATTATATTTACCGCTGGCTTATATCAGCTTTCTGGTACTTCTAGCAGCACGACGTCTTCATGAATCTAATTTCTTTGAACCTTCTAGTTTTACTTTTAACTTTGTTGGCTTAATAGCCTACCATCATCTCTCTTGCTATCTCGCAAGTCTCGACTTAAATACCTTATCTAATTTGAAATCCCAAACTTCTTTTTGGAGTTGATTGGAAATAAACGCGAATTTATATTCCCCAGAAAGACGCCTAAGAAGATTAGTGGAAAGGTTTCCTTACAAATTCGTCATAATATTATCGTCTAATACTTTCCTGTTTATTTTTATGTACCTCATAATGGTGCTTTAAGAATGCTCTAGAATTACAAAAGCATTTTAATTTATTTTTTCCTTTGTAATAGCATAATTTTATCACAAATATATTTTCTCTCATTTAGGTACAACTTTTTATGGAACTATTCCTTGAATATACAAAATATTTTATATGCATATTTAAAACGTTGATTAAAATATACTGAAATAGTTTTTCGATAAAATTATTGTAAAATTTCTTTGGGAAAATCATAAAAATTTAAAGTATTGAAAATCTCGATTTTTTTTCCTTTTTTCTCATGTAAAACTAGTTTTTCAAAAAGAAATTAGACATTAGAAAGAGAAAAATATTATTGTTCCTTTCTGTGAAGTAAATTACTAGTTTACATGCATTGAACATAAGAGCAACTATGTCTTAAAATGTGTCAAAGGGGAGGCATGATCCTTTGCTAATATTTTTATTAATTATATACTTATTACACTTGAATTTTATCAGCGAATATATAAGTATTATACATTTTTAGATTCAGAAAAATATTCAGTAAATTGGAAAATCAGTAATTGGATTTCTCTAAATTGAAATTTATCAAACATAAATCGTGCTCAAACTGAATGCACAAAAATCTGTAACATCAGTTTCGATATGCAAATACACATGCATTGAGATTGACTTGCAAAAACTAAGAGAAAGAGTTAAATAAATTAAACACTATCTCACTAATAAAATAAATTAAACATTATTTGATCATTGCATTATTATTATTATACTATCTATGTTTGTATATTCATGAAAAACAATGAAAACAATAATAATATATCAGTCTGTTTTAAATTTTCACTCCAACAAATGTTTGTAATGGATCCAAATCTAATATAAAGATATATTATTTTATATGCGGCCCGCGAGATTGTAAAGTTCTTCCGACGTAACCCGCGAGGTCATTTGGGTTGGCCACCTCTGCTCTAGGTTACCGCGGCCTAGAAGGAGGAGGGATCACGTGAGAGAGTTGTATAAACGTCGCACTATATAGGCTCCTGTAACTTTTAACAATATTCAATTGGCGAGGATTGCACCTATGCCGCCTTAATTTATATGCAGTTCTATATCATTATTTATTTAGGCATTTGTAAATAAAACCTAAGAAATGTTTGATGAATCTAGAACATTTTTAAATCAGTTTATTTCATAAATCAATTTGTAGCTGATGTTTCGAAATATTAATATTTTGATGAGGAATAATTTCATACTATCACGCGTTTTCTTAGACCGATAAAAATGAAATTGCAAACTTAAGCTGTACATTAAAAATTGCTCAAAAAAAATCATGAAATAGCATTTTAACCGTAGAAAAATGTAGGGGTGTTAAGAAAAAGCATTGAAATTAGAAATTAGCGATTTTTGTTTCTTAAAGTGATAAGCAAGTTAACTGGCCAGCAAATTTTTGGATCAGCGAGAGTCTAGACTAGGAAAGTTCCAAATCAGCGATCATTTGATAACACTTTTAGCAATATCGGTAGCTTTTTTTCCTTCAAAATCATCATAAATGCTCTATTTAAAGTGTTAAGCTGGAGGAAAGCCATACTTCTTCTGAAAATGGCAAAGCTGTTGTGCGCTTTCGTTTTAGCTGCTCTCGTTTTCCAAGTGAGTGCTTTGCCGTGGCACCCATCTCACTGGATACCAAGTCTCCCAAACATAGAATGGATTTCAAAACTCAATCCTCTCAATTGGTTTGGTAAGTGTTGGATTATTTCACGGTAATTCACCAATAACAGTTCGTGCCCGGCTTAGATTGCACTGAATAACTGCTATTCTTCTTGTAAAACCCGTTAACAACGATGTCAGCTTTATGGTATTGAGCGCAATAGGACTAACTAAACCTTAAAGTTTAAATGCAATATAGAAGGTTGATCGCACTTTATGAAAACGATTTTCTGATTCATTTTCTCGATTGCATTTTGAGATAAAACTTTGACAACTTCAGAATAATCATCCACTAATGCTATGTTTTGATTGAAATGTAAAATAAAAGATTTATTTTTTTTAAAAAAAAAGGCTTCTATATATAAAATTGATATACGGTTCGAAAGTTAGGTAACTGCACTTTCCGAGGAGGAAAAAGAGTATTGTATAAACAATTTATAAAGCTAAAAATCTCGGTTATTGCCCTTTCAACCAAAGGTATTTATAATATACTCAATTTGAAAGAGAAAGAAAAGCATCTAGTAGGACGTAAAAATAGAAACATGACTACGGAACTTCATCCTAATACTGTTCAAACGCAGGCAACTGTCAAAAAAGTGAAATCCCTGATTCTGAAAGAAAATCCGCCAACTCAAAGATTTATTGCATAGAAATTAGAAGTATGTTTCAGCACTGCAATTAATATCATTCAAAAGTATTTAATGTTAAAAAAAAAAATGTTTAAATCTACAGTTCGTCTCCTTTCTTAAAACATAGCGCTGAAAGAAAAGAAATTTGTAGAAAATTATATTAAAAACACCTAGCAGATGAAAAACAAAAATTTGTGGTAACACTCGATGAGGCGTGCGTGTATTTAAGTGACTGTAATAAAACCAAATCAATTTTTTATTGCTCATCTGACGGGAATGAACGTACGAAATAGTTTCGTCAGTGTACAGTAAAGTTCTCAAAGGGATTCATGATAGTTACAGGATTTTTTAACAACGGCAAACTAAAAATTAAAAAAAAGTGTAATGTAAAGACAAAGTTAATTCACTCTACTATCAGCAGAATGTTTTAGAAGCAATTTTTGAAAAAAAAATATCCAACCTTATAAGTAAAGATCATTTGTAAAGTTGAGCTTCACATAGACACAACTTCTAACCACACACGTCTAAATCAATTGTCTCTTATTTAACAAGGAAAGAATCGGAAATAGGAATAAAGTGTACCCCATTTGATGAAATACGTGCAAAATCCCCCTACGCTTCACCAATGGACTTTTGTTCTTTCAGTTTAATAAAACGAGCCTTAAGAAAACGGCACCCAAGAATACTGAATGGACTTGGTAAAACGGTTCAAGAGGAATGGAGTAAAATTTGCATGTCAGTACTAAGAAAAAGTTTATACTTTCATAGAAATTTTTAGCTAAAGCTATTATCCAGAAACATGGCTATCATATAGAAGCAAATTTCTACAAAAAAACATTGTATTTATTGATAAAAATTAACTATCAAAATCGTTTCCACGAAGTGTGAATGACCTTCTATAGAGGCTTAAGTTTTTGACTTATGACAGGAAAAACATTTGGACAAGTAATTCTCCAAACTAATCGACATAAAGTTTCTAAAAGTTGATTACAAATAGGACTTCAGAAATCTAATTCCTTCGCCCCATGGTGCTTGGAATTTAGAACACGCACATGTATCACTATTCTTCCTAAAACTTTAAGGAAACGCATTTCGTAATAGCCTGTAAAACTTTTAATAATTAAATACTTAAGTAAAAAAATTCCCCTTAATAAATAATAAAAAAACTTAAGTACATAAAGATACCGCTTTACCTTTGGTACTTTTGTCTACCTTTCATTGTCGATTAAAAGTAGGGTGCCAGCTTAACCTGACAAATCCTCACCTGATAAAATTATCTCCTGAAAAATCCTCAATTCTTTTTCTCCCATACATGTTTGTTTCTTTGTATTATTTCCAACATATTTCAGCAATTTTACGCGAATTTGAAAATTTCTTGTCTTAGTTATTTTTTCTGATATGGCGACAAAAAAACTCGCCAAACCTAAGATCCAGGTGAATTTACTAGGTCGAAAATGGTAATTACGAATCCGTAGCCTTATTTGAAAGGAAAAAAACATTTTTAGTAAGCATAGAAAAATGCTTCGGTTTATTAGATTACCATGTTCCAATTTAACCCTGTTCTTAAAAAGGAAAACACTCTAAGAGAATAAACAAACACCAAAATTGAATAACTCCCGACTCTGCAATAGGCGATCCTAATAAAATTTTCTCCAATTCCCCCTATGTATAAATGGACTGATTTATAGAAGATGTGGAGCCTCGGCTAATCTCGTAGTGGTAAATCTGTATTAACTGAAAAGGAAGATTAAACGTACAATTCTTTTCTTAGTGTTAAAGGTTATTTTATTTCTAAACTTTGCCGTGGTCTGAATGTAGCGGGTGTAAGAGGGTTCTGGGAAGCAGCAGACATGATCTTAAAAATAGCCATTTTTATTCTAGCTTTAACACTTTATGCATACACACGGCAATTTTCTATGGAAATTATAAATTGCATTCTAGAAGACTCTACGCTTGTATATGCCGATATTAGCAGAAGACGAGGATTCTCACTCTGATAGTGGCGTACTTATCAAAGACACCAATGGGATTGTTAGAATGAATAAAGGAAATCCTGATTTTAGTTCAGTTTTTAAAAGTAAACTCGCGTCACTATCGATGAGGGACTAAGTTATATTCTGTCTTCCTTATACCCTATGTCCATCTGGATTCTGTCTGGTAGTCGAAATGCATTCCAACATTTGTCAAACTGGAATAGAGTTGGTGATAAAACTGGAACTTCTATCCTTAATAAATTAAAACAAGTCCCATCATCTTGTGATGTACACTTTCAGTGGATCCCCTCGTACGTAGATATATGGGGTAATGAGGAGGCGGAACCCTTGGGGTAGGATGGTGTCAGAGAGGCTCTGGCAACATCTAATTTCCTGTTTTATCTTGAGCTGTTCTCTGCCAGAAAACATATTGATAAAAAGATTTGGCTCGTGCCTCCCGTTCATACTTGGTATCGAGCTGATTCCCCTGGAATGAATTACGACAGATGCACCCAGATGGCAGTTTCCACATTTCTTAGTGGACATTTAAGAAGCCTTGCCTCCCACGGTGGCCATAAAACCCATCCGATTTGTCCAAAATGTAACATCGAGCAGGCTTGACATCGAGCATATTCTTGGATGCCTGTATTTGTCCTTCGACGACTTACTAGCTTTTCTATGCTAGTATATGACTTTTTGAGGGTGAATAAACTCATAGATCTTGTCTAGCAGAAGCCAGACAAGGAGATAAGCAACATCATGGATGATATACAACCTTATTGATTTGCACTGGGAGCAATATGAAATCCTAATACATAATCTAACATATAAGATTATTAAAAATTAGTTAGCTTGATTCGGAGCTCCTTATGACAATCCTTCTCAAACCATGAAATCTCGTCAACTCCAACACTATTTCCTTCTACCACTCCTGGTGGATTCTATGATGAACATTAACTTCAGGCCATGCGACTTCCCAGTCGCAATTCAATTTCTTTTATTCTTAGATTTCATGATTAAAGATTAACGCGATCAAGGATTAACCTCACACACCCAAACGTCAGGGCTTAAATAGTGCTTACATTTGCATAAAACCAAATCATCAGTTCAGTACAGTGATAGTATTGTAAATCTGGAGACTTGGCCATCGCCTTATGCTCCGACAGAATTTGATGCAGTTTCTTATAATGGGTTACAACGTACAGCTAGTGATTGCACGGTAAATCCTTGGTAACCACCTTGTGCTTCGACAAAATTTGATGAAAATAGAGTATTTATAATCTATTGGTAGATATTAAATATTATTATTCTTTTTTTTTTTTTTGGACATGCTCTATTGTTTTACAATTCGCTATTGTTGCATTAGACCATTCTCCGTGGTTGGAGATAAAATTTTTCAAAATGCTTCGTTGCTTTTTGCATTTACTACAGGTTAAAATTAAATGCTCCCTTGTAAATGTGACATTCCGAACACATTGGAGAATCTGCTTGTTTAAAAAAAAATAAGTATCATTTAATGGAAGTTTTTCTTTTGCTTATTAATTAAAACCCCTGAATTTCTATTGGTTGCTGCCTGTCTATTCTTCTTTTCAAGATGTGAAATATAATTATAGTTTTTATGTCTTCTGCTCTTATAATGGATTTTCTGTCAATTTTTATGTCCATGCTTCTTCATTTTTTTGGTTTTAATTGTTTTACCACATACACACAAATCATCTCTACAGAAAACCCTTTTTAAATTAAAATCACAGTTAAAGAATAATTTCCCCAAGACGATTAGTTAGGAACAGAACCCGTAACAACTTAACTACCAAAAATTTTTATTACTTAGTTGTAAGATCATAAATTCAATATTTTTATAACTTTTCACCATCCGCATCCTGTCACTCCACACAAATAATTTAAATCTTACTTTACTCTATCTTTCTTCAAATATTTGTTGTGATTTCTTTTATTTTTAATCAAAAATTCTCTATATTGATATTTAATTCTCTTTTTCACCGCCAGGTGGATGCAATACCTGTGAACTCCAAGGGGTAACAGGACCATGCCGTGGAAGCGAGACTCGTTGGTTCTACAATGTAAACACCAACAAATGTGAAACGTTCACTTATGGAGGTTGCAAAGGCAACAAAAACAATTTCCATACCAGACAGGAGTGCGTGAAAAAATGCAAGAAACACTGAGGTAAAGTATTTTGTAAAATTCTTAATAGAAAACATTTAATAATATCTAAAACGAGAAATAATTACTGTGATGGGACCGTGGGTAGCCTAGTGGTTAGTGAATCGGACTCCAGACCGGAGAGCCTGGGCTCGATGCCACCCAAATACCCTCCGAGTACATAGTACGTGCTTGTTAAATCAGTGAGTCCGAAAGTCTTGTGGGTGGTCACAGCAGAAACCACGGGTACTAGGGGCTGGAAAATACTTCCCTCCCCTCCAGTTCTATGCCTAAATTGGGGAGGTGGAGATAGGTGGTGTCTCTATCTATCGTGTAGAAGTCCAACCTGTCTCAGGCTCTGGTCAACTTCCATTCCTTCTCTTCAGGAAGGACACGATGACAACAATAACTATAATTGAAATTAATAATATCAGAATCTACTAATATCAGACCCTCCCCGTGCCACTTTAATGTTTCTCAAATAATTTTTTTTTTTTTTAAAAAATAGACACTTTTTTTTTTTGCTTTTATTTATTATTGTAAAATTAAATTAATTTTTCCTTAATTAGGAATCAGAGCCCATTTTTTTAAACTTTTTCCCCATACGTGTTAATTATGAAAGAATATTTTTGGGTGCATACTTTTAAATCAAAAAAATACCAGAAGATGGCAGCACATTAATATCCTCATCAAGAAAAAAGATAAGTTAAATCTTCGTTATCCGTGAATAGCATGAAGATTGCATCTGAAAGTCGACAACTCTTTTGTCAACGATATCTAGCAGCAAAATGTAGCTACAATTAGACACCACAATTGTTCAGAATCTCGACAAAATAAACTTATTTCTTGAAATCAAATTTTTACACTTCGGCGATATATTTTTGTTACGTTCTGAAAAATTTCTTACTTTGGTTTTCTTCATGATCTTTTCCGATGAAAAAACACAAAAAAGTTTTCGAGTGGTCTTGAACCGGCAATAATTTACATTCTTCTAGTCTTTTGAAAAAATAATTGCTATTCCCACAACATAGTAGAATTTTTCTATTACTTAAAATTTTCAGACGAATCATATATGTTTACATTAGCCCATTACATCTAAAAAGTTCGACATTTTCCTACCTCTAGTTTTATATAATACGAAACTAGGAAGAAAAATACTTTATTCAAGATAAAGAAACCAGGGGCAAATAAATCTCTACAAACGTACCCGAAATACAAAAAGTTAGCCTTGTGCTGAATGCGTAAGAAATATTTTCGGTCTATTAAGGTCCGAAGATTTATATCAAGTAACTGGAAGAGTTCTCAATTGTAAGAATTCCTTTCTAATACCAACACAAAATCAAACTGCAAATTATTATGCTGGAAATGTTTGCAGAAAAAATATACAAATATTTTTATAACTCCGAACAGTATCATTTAAAAGGAATATGCTAAAAAATGTAGGAAAAAATTCGTGCAATTTTTTCCTCATATATATAATTAATAGCAAATTTTCATCTACAAGGCATATGACCAAAGTACAAAAAGTAACAATTAAAAATATTAGCAATGGAAGCTGTATCACATGAAAGCAAAGAACTAAAATCATTTTAAAAATGCTCCTATGATAACACCAAGAAATTTTTAATACAATTATAATAATAATACAAGATTAACGACGATTAGAGCTCTTCTTAGCTTTTTAATGTATCAGTTGATATTATATTTGAAAATAATCTAGAAGACATTTCGACAAAAACGGATTCTAGATTCATTAATTTAATGAAAAAAGAACCATTCTTGTAAATTTTAGACATTATCTCTAGAAGCAAAATATATTTACAATTTTTTTAAAGTGTGTAAAAATGTTCTTAAAACTTTATGTCAGAATTTAATTCTAGGTTAAAAATTCCTGCAATGGCATTCAAATAAAGCTCAACGCAACAGCTACTCTAGATAAATTATGAAATTTCTTTCTATACAAATAATAATATTTAGTTAATAAATCAAAATGTAAAGTTTGTTTTTTTAAAATGTGGGCTCTATAGTGCTAAATTATATCTCATTTTCTTTTCTTTTTCAGATGCATACTGAGTACAAATGGATTGAAGCAACATGTACGAATTTCAAAAGAATTTTTATTTATATTTATTATTTATAACATGTATAAATATATATTTTTCAGAACACAATATACAGCCGTTATCTTACGTTTAAATTTGTCAATATTGTCGAAGTTTAATTGTTTGAATAAAAGTAATTAAAATTTCAAGTGATTATTTTATTTTTTGTTGTTGCTTTCTACTAAAATACCCAGTTCTGAGCGAAAATTGAATACTTTAAAAAAATGTTCAAACATGTTCAGTTTTGAAAATCTTATGTTATTCTACATTTCTTGAAAACAAAATAAAAAGATATAATTAGATAAATATAAATTCAATGTTATTCGAAAAACCGTTTGGTCCAAAAACATGCCAAGAAGGAAGTGAACTGAAGCAAGAATAGTTTGAAAGTCTTAGACAAATATGGCGACTTTAGAATTCAAAAATATCCATTCGTTTCTTGGCTTACTGATTATATATAAATTAAATTATAACCCCTCATTTGGCAAGCAGATAAAATTTTATTTTTTTGTTCATTTCAAAAAATTTAAATTTAAATAGAAACGCTTCATCGTGTTATATTTTTAAAAATTAAATTCTTTTGTGATGAAAGCAAGAAAAAGTAATGAAACAGACTAAAAAAAACCTTAAATATAACACAGGATGTAATGGTACGTTTTTAATACGAAACTCAAAATCGATACAAAAACTCACAGAGAATTACAAAAAAAGTAAATAACACACACACACACAACTTTGTGTTACTATACAGAATTTTAATAACATTAAACAGAGCAGGCTCAGTTTCTACAATGAACAATGATCTAAAGAAAAGCACAAACTTCTTACTTAATACATATTACATTTTTACGGATCTCAGGATATTTTATTAATATAATTACAATTGATAAAATTTATAAAATCATAATATAATTGCAGTCGCATCACAATCAAAATCCACAAAGTCAATTCAAAGCATTTAACAGACTAGAAACAGAATGTTACAAATATGTCCAAACAAAAAATTCTTCAAACAGTCTAGAAAGAAATTAATATTTTTGATTATTTTAAGTCACTTAACACGAAAAACTTTCACTTATTCTACTGTAACGTTTGTTTCTATAAATGCAGGTGTTGTTTGAACTTAAGGTATCCGAATTTTTTTTAAAAAAAAAACTGGAGGTATGAGGATTTTTTTGTCATTTTTAGATTTATTTAGTACATTTTCAGGAAAAAATTCTAAAATTGAAAAGAGAAAAAAAAATTATTATTATCAAAATGGGAAAAAACTGATGTAAATATACATTAGAACCTATTTTTGTGCGGTCCTTTTTTATGTCATTTTATTTTTGTGCGACAGCATAAAAAAAAAATTCTGCAGTATTTCGATGAATTTGCTTATTATATGTAAGAATTCATGAACTTTTCGAATATTATTTTGTGCTGTTATTTTTATGCGGTTCCTATCTACCGCACAAAAACAAGTTCAACTGTACAAAAAATTACATAAATGGGTCCCGCTCTGTAATTTTATAACAAACTTTCAATTTTTCAATTTTGGTGTGTTACTTTGTTATTCATGTTTTGTTACCATCAGGATAAGAGATATTTTAATTTTTACAAAAAATAGAGCATTTCATCTTAGTGATTATATAAAATTGCTTTAAAAACTGTGATTCTATTCACATAAAGGACTGTAAATTTTGAAATAAAACAGTGACTGATAAATTTGAAGGTCAAAACACTTCTACTGTTATACAGAACATAGACATAAAATTTCAGCAAATTTTTTTCAAAACTATTTTAGGCATCTACTTTTAATAAAAAACTTGATATTTTTATTAATCTAATAAGATAACCTACAAAGTAAAACCATTAAAAAAGTTTGTCAATTTTGGGGAAAAAATCATGCTTTTAGGGTAGTCAGATTACGTTCGGAACTGATTTTAAAAAAGCGCATAAATGGATACTTTTCATGATATTTAGTGTCACTCAGATAGAATATATGCATAAAATTGTTTTAAGGAGATTTTGACTAAAAAAATTATTTAAATGTAATATTTTGGCAAAAAATTAACTTAGAATAATCTTTTTTCCAAATGTTCTCCTTTTGTGAAAAGTAGTTCTATTATAATAATATTTTGCCTGCACATAGCTCTGACCTCTCTACAGACGATCAACTAAAATTTTTGAAAAATTCACATTATTTTCAGAGTTACCACCAACTGAAAGAATTTTTTATCAGCATTTTTTTCTTAAAATTTCTCCCCTCTATTGCCGTAAAATATGAATGAACCCACTTCTAAGTTATATATTTCGAAAATTCTAGTTGAGCCTCTGTAGAGAGGTCTGAGCTATATACAGGCAAAATATTATTATAATAGAACCATTTTTCACAAAAGGAGAACATTTGGAAAAAGATTATTCTAAGTTAATTTTTTGCCCAAATATTATATTTAAATACATTTTTATCAAAATGTCCTTAAAACAATTTTATGCATATATTCTAATCTAATTGACACTAAATATCAAGAAAATTATCCATTTATGCGCTTTTGCAAAATCACGGTACCGAACGTAGTCGTATACCTTAAAAGTTTTTTAAAAAATAACTTTTACCTTTAGTGTAGTATAATATACAGCAGGGATCGTCAACCTTGTAGTTGTGGTGTACTAAAAGAATTCAGGGAGCACACAGAAGGAAGTATTTGAAACAATTTGATTCTTAAGGCAATGCATGCAGAGTCAGGGAATAGAAACCAAGAATACAGATTTAGAGTTTGTGAGGCACCTTCCCGTGAGAGTGCCCCTGTTCTTCATTATTTACGCGACCTGTTTCTGTATGAAATAACGAAGAACCAGACATATCATTCATTTTAATATTTTTTATTAAGATCTTAACTTAATCACACTACACAACAATAATAATAATCAAAGTAAACGGATCTGGAATGAGAAGACACAACTCGTATTACCAAATAATCGCGCAATTGGCTACTAAATTTAACTTTACAGCTGAATTTCAATCTCACTAATACACGCACTTCCCTTATAGTTTAATCAAAGGTGCTTAGCGCTATATCCTAAGTAAACAGCTACCTTGTTTCTCCTAACTGTCTAACTTTTTTGTTTTAACCCTTTATCTACCGTATTAAGATTTTCTGCAGTTTTCATCATGCACCCATTTTTTTAACCCCTACACTGAAAGATATAAGGGATTTACATAAACAAAATGCTCAATTTTGAGAAATTTAATTCGTTAGAGCTAATTAATCATTTGAAGATATTCAACTGTAAAATTGATTATAGGCACTGTTTATTTAAAATAAATTGTCATATCGTTTGCTAAGGTCTTCATTAAGATACAAGCAAAATAAAACACTCACCTTTTGACATAATCTATTTTTTCGGAACAAAAAGGCGAAAACCGCTCAAAACGCCATCAGCTGAAAATGCAATTTCTGTTATAAAACTATTCGTCTTCCCCACTAAAATACTCATCATAGAACCCGTGCTGCCTTATATCTTGGAAAAGTGGATTTAAAAGAATATTCCTGCCAAGTATCGTCAGAGTATTCGTAAAAAGGGTTATTCAATGTAATTTTAAAGTGAGTGGTAGTTATAAGTACCGTCGGTAATAAAGAGCCAATTTCTAGCTCAACGCTATATAAAAAAATTCAGTACTTTTTGAGGCACATTGCTAAGGTAATAGATGGCGCTGTTTCAACAGCAATGTTGTGCAATTGTATCTCCTCCGATAGTGCGGGGGAATTAGGTGTATAACAGGAGAGAGAGAGGAGTATCTAAAAGAGTCTCAGAGTAAAATTTGTGAGATTGTTTAGTTATGTATAAGTTGTGAGGTAATTAGAAGTTGTATAATAAATTTGTTATTTGCTATTAAAGAGTGGTAGTTAATTTTAGGTTGTAGTATCGTCATTACACACATAAAAAATTCTCATAGCTGCAATTTTCCACTAAAGTTTCATTGTTTAAAGAATTATTTTTAAATATACCGAAATTTTTTCTCCAGTTGTTCAACTTTTGCAATTATCAAGATTTGCATGTTTTAAATCTGTTCTTTTCAATAAAATTAAATAAATAAATATATATTATATGTATATTTTTATGAATAACTATATGAAGAAATGTTTGTTTAAAATTTCTTTTCAACGGGTATTATTTTTTCCTGACAATCTGTGTTAGTTTAATAATAATGTTGCTGATTTTTTTTAAATAACATAAAATAATTTTTAAAAAGTCAGATGCTAAATCAAACATTTTGAAGCGGGAAAAAAAAGGTGCTATAAAGGCTTTTACGGCAATCCCGAAGCACTGGATCGAAATAAAATTTTATAAATGTATGTTTTATTAATAAAAAATTTATTTCAAAAGGGGGAAGGGATTTTTTTTCCACTTTACAGAGAATAAAATTGTGTTAGCAAACTAAAGAGATTGCAGATCATAATATTTTGTTCAAAATTTAAGATCTTTGCGTGAATGTCTTTCAGTCTTGCAAGACTTAAATAAACTTCGTATTTTTTCTAAAATGAAAATTTTTGAAAATGTGATCAGCTCAGATTTATATTTGTCAGGGTTCACAACTTCAAGATAAGACGTTTCATAATTGAATAATATGGTACTTTTCCGTTTCTCCGGTGAAACTCTCTCCAAATTGGCGTTATTGGCGAAAATACACAATAAACACAAAATTAATAATAAATATTAGTTTTCATTGGTTTTCCATCCTTTTTTTTATTTATTATGAAAAAGACGTTACTGATGAGAAAAGACCAAGACTTATTTTGAAAATGCGATGTTAAAAGGTTACCAGGGGGTATACTTTGCTTGGCGTCGATTCAACCTTTTTTGGCTACTTTATCGCCTGCTTTGGCGAAATACCAACAAGAAATAATAAGTACCAATAATATTCCTTATACATTTGCTATATTCACTCTCAAAAATAATAACCATTTCATCCTTTTTTTATTACAGTATTAGTATTAAAAGATGCATTATCCATTCAACGGTATGAAGATATTATCTGATGGAATATGTTTTGCTCAGCCGAAAAACGTTGTTTATAAGAAAATTGCTAACTTATCGAAGAATATTAGATACTTTCACATGAAACACTTGCAGGCAATTTTCCAATTCTTGGCAAAATATTTTATCTAAATTTTTTTATTTATTTTACAAATGCCAGGCCATTGACCATCAGGTCATTAGGCAACGGGCTCTCCAATACCTTTTTACAATGCAGTTAAGATCATTCAGTGCAGAGCACTCGTCCAAATGAGCGGCAGTCATGTCTTGTCCAGTGTCACACAAAACGCAGATAGGTGAAGTCACTAAGTTAAAACGAAACAGATGAGCACAAAGGCAGTCATGTCCGGTTAAAAATCTAAATTTAGCCACAGCAGCAGCACGAGGAGAACTTGGAATACCGTGGGATTTCTTACATAGTGTATTCCAAGGCTTATCACGAGCAACACGAGAAGCTGTAAGGCGAAATGATTCCCTAAAAATCCTTTTAATTTCCAGTTTGGCAGAATGAAGTGTCAGGTCTCTGCGAAAGTTCTGAAGGATACCCGTTCCTTTTTTTGCCAAAAAGTCTGCCCTCTCATTTCCCCAAAGACCACAGTGGGATGGTACCCATTGAAAGACGATCTTTCCTTTTATCTTTCCCAGGAGTTCTCTACAGTTCTGCACACGTAAACAATTATTCTCATTATAGTTGGACAAAGCCTGAAGGGCAGAAGTAGAATCTGAAAGAATTACAGCTCTTTCAATGGGGGGAAGACGAACAGCAAGTTGCTGAAGGGCTATATGTATAGCTTCAACCTCACCATCAAAGTGAGTTGTCAAAGGGCCGGCGTGTGAATAGAAGAAGAGGTGACTAAAAACACCAATGCCAGCGCCTTGGGAAAAGTCCAAGAGTGAGCTATCTGTGTAAATGTGAAGCCACTCCTCCGGTGGGAAGCGGGTATTGATAGTTTCTAAAGCTATAGCGTGAAGAGCAGTTGGACTTAGATCACGTTTTCTCACATTCAGAACAAGGTCCAATCTGATGTCGAGTGTTGCGTAGTCGAGTGGGTTAGCAAAAGACAGTAATTCAAAGGGCACATCATTAATGACTTTATATTGAATGTTCTCACGAACACATTGAATAAAGCCCTTTTGAGTCTTAAGATTACGTCCTCCATCGGAATCATAGTCCCGCCAGAATGAATTATTTGGGAGTCTAATAAGTCTATTGAAGAGAATAGCAGCATTCTTCTCAATTATATTAGTGAATGGCTGAAGGTCGCAAAGTAACTGCATGGCAAGTACTGGAGTAGTTTTAACTCCGCCAGTGATCATGCGAAGGGCTTGGTTATGGAAAGTGTCAAGAAGTTTTCTAACGTTCTCTGAGGCAGAGATCAGCACCTCATTGCAATAATTTAGAACTGGTTGAATATATGTCTTGTAAGTTGTATTTAAGGTATCCCTATTGCATCCCCATTTAACTCCGGTCAATTTTTTAAGAATGGAGAGTCGCTTTCTTGCCTTAGAAACACCAAGCTTAGCATGTTTAGTCCATTCCAATTTGTTATCAAGAGCGCAACCCAAATAAATTGAAACATCACTCTGTTGAACAGGCATACCTTTATAAACCAATTAGGGACTGAATGGTTGCCTATTTAAAGTGAAGAACTGACAAGTAGTCTTCTTTAGGTTTACAGTCATATTATTTTCAATACACCAAAGGTGTAATCTTTCAAGGGTCAGATTTAGGATGGTATTTAGTTTGGACTGATCCCTCTTTGGTGTGCTGCACCAGATGGCAAGGTCATCCACAAATAGAGCCGTATTGGTCAGTCCATCAGATGCCAAGAGATCAGGGAGATCATTAATAAAGATGTTGAATAAGATAGGACTAATCACAATGCCTTGGGGCAGGCCAGTTTCACTTTGTTTAAAACTGGAAATAGCATTTCCAAAACGAACGGCCGAGAAACGCTGAGAAATGAAGTTCCTTATCCACATAAGCATATTATTGCACACACCCAGGGTCTGCAATTTTTGAATACATTTAAGCCGACAAACTTTATCAAAGGCTGCTTCAAAATCCACAAATAGGGCAAGAGCAGAGTGTCTCTGATCAAGGGCGTCCTTGATGGACTGGCCAAGAAAACAACTTGTTGGTTTGTGGACTGACATTTTCTAAAGCCAGCCTGAAAAGAGGTCAGGAGATTATTAGTTTCGAGGTACCAGTCGAGTCGAGAAGTGATCATTCTTTCCATGACCTTAGATAAGATACTTGTTAGTGAGATGGGGCGATAACTGTTTAAATAATCCAGAGGTTTGTTCTTTTTAGGAATAGGAACAACTATTGCCTTCTTCCAGATTGCAGGCACACCATACTTCCAGCTATGGTTATACAGTGTCAAAAGCACAGAAAGTGCATTACAACCAAGGTGTTTCAAAAATTCAGGGTGAAAAGTATCTGGTCCGGGATTCTTAGCACACCTTATGTGCCCAACAGCCTCTCTTAGCTCTGAAATACTAAAATTTCGATGGAAAATCTCATGTCCATGAGATTGAGACGAAGCAATATTACGGATTTCTCGCCCAATAATTTTCTGTCTGGTCTTAAGGCTCTTTTTTAGGCGTTGTTTAGTTGAATAAAATTAATTAAAGGAGTTGGAAATATCCATGTCGTTAGTTAAAACACGATTACCGACTCTCAAAGGTTCCGTTGAAGAAGAATTCGCCCTATTCTGAATCTTGTTTACAAAATTAAAAACCTTTTTTCCATCCTTCCTGTAATCGATTTTTGTTATAAAATTATTGAAACAATTACGTTTCGCGGTAAGAATTTCCTTTCGAAGGAGGGCGACACTCTTTCTCCAGTTTTGGACATCCTCTGGATTTTTACTTTGTTCAGCAATAAAACGGGCAGTAGAAGATTTCTCTTTTAAAGCAGCGAGAATTTCATTCCAAAAGGGTTATCTAAAGAACAGTAGGTTAGAATTAAAGAAGAGGGATTTTAAGCCACACACATTCTAAGGATAATTTTGTGCATTTTTAGGAAAAAATTTTTTCTAATTGTGATGGAATTTGGCGTAAGTCATCAATGACAAAATATATTTTAACAAAATATAGGAAGCATGTAAATTTTTTATGATATATAGGAAGCATGTAAATTTTTTATGATATATATATATATATATATATATATATATATATATATATATATATATATAAAAACAGTAGCGCACGCAAAATTTTTCAAGACAAGGGGTTCCAGGGTCGAAAGTCCACCATTTTGGTATCATGCTTCAATGCGCCACCCAACATATTCATCTGATTTTGTCGATTTTCGGGAACAAAAACAATACAAAATTAACTATTGAATAAATGATTAGCATTAATTAATAAAATTAATTATTAATAACAAATAAATAATTAAATTTTACGTAATATATACATAGGATTATAACTAATCGAAAAAAATTTCTATGGCTATAGGGGTAAGTGGACCCCTTTTACTCTCTTAACCCTCTCTAGCATAATGTAGAATAGGTGTCGAAAACTTATGGCACGCATGCCACACAATTCTCACTGTCCCTCTGCATTACTCTACACATCTGTCAGCTTTTGAGTGGAGGGAAGTTGATTAATTTGTAATGGCATTTTTATTTTGCATGCATCTTCAGTATTATGGAACTATGAAAAAACCTGGAAGATAACTGTAAAGATAAATTTACAACTATTTTGTGAATTATTGAATACTATTCATGGAAAGATTTGATTTTTTGAAGAGATATAAAATTGCATGTACCCTTCTTTCCACTATTTCTTATGCACATCAAAGTGAAAAATCTTTCCTCATATGAAAAGTATTTCGAGTCCGCAAAGAAATTGTTTAACAACTGAATGTTCAGAATCGTATCAGATCGAAAATCACAAATTGTATCCCTGATTTTACGATATGAAAGAAGAGCGATGCAAGTACTTGGTTCGCATTAAAATTTTGATTTATCTTTTTATTCAACTATAATTAAGGAAAACACTTATATTTTATGCGTTCTGTATTTCTTATTTTAATAAGTATGCTTAAAAATACATAATATGAGTACAATTTTATTTTCTTTAAATTTTTTGTTGAAGAAATAATTATATTTTATTCTTTTTTATTTTTCTGTTAAGGAATATCTTTAAATGATGCCAAATTAATAAATAATAAAACTGTAAATCTATATTATTGACCTCTATTCTCTGCCAGTATTATCGTGGGAATCGAATTGTTTCAAAAATGTTTTATTGTGTGGCACGCTGAATCATATTGGTAGATTGTTTTGGCACGCCAAAGCTAAAAGGTTGCCGATCCCTGATGTAGATTAAGACTGTAAGCAGCATACTGTTTGATCCTCAGCCAAATTCATGGAATTGATTTTACAACGTAATCATGCGCTGTAGACCGGAGTCCACACTTAGAGCTAACGAACTGGTATAAAAAAAGAAAGAAAAACTGGACAACGTTCCTCAACACAAATTGAAAGTGGCTATTCGACTATCGGTATTTACAAAAAGTGCCGCTAGACTGCGATTTCAAAAAGATTAAAAATGTTTTTTTTGCTATTTCTATTCTAAAAAATCAAACACACTCGAGTTCTGAGTGGCACAGGGGTCAACAAAAAATAATTAAAACAACTGCAGACGAAAAAAAAATGTGTACGATTCGCAAAAATATCGCTTTCGTGAAAGTTCTTTCTGTTGCTTTATAATGGCATGCATCGGAATTTTTAGCTTACCCCAAAACCAGGGGTAGGTGGTCTTTTCCAGGACATGGATAACTTCTAATGTTTTTAAGGTGTTGTGATCCACCCAGTGGAGTATGTGTGGCTATTTTGTATTAAAATTGCATGTTTTCTTTTCTTAACACTTGTTTTTTGGCATTCATGATGCATATTAAAATACCTAAATGCAATATATGTATACAAAAACAATAACATACTTCTTAAATATGAGAAATGTTTCTGGAAAAAAATGTTTCTAAAAATGAAAAAAAAATTAAATAGAATTACCAACTGAATTTACTTACCATTCATATATCAATAATATTTCTTAAACTTGCATATTTTTTAAGCAACGGGACTTTATAATAATTTTACAGAAGTTTATTTAAAAAAACCGACGATTAATAATGAACGATTCTGCAAAAAAACTGCAGAAATTAGTTCTCTCAGCATTAATTATTTCGTACCATTCAAAACAAATAGCGTGATTGTGTTAGGGAAAAATATTTTATCGTCACGCCGACAGATATATAATACTTTTATTTCTCATATTACACCAAAAAGTAGAGAGAAATATTTTCTTATAATTGGCTATATTACTAGTAAATAGATCATTTCGTTCGTTTTTTTATCAGAGTTATATTTCGAATTGCTCCCTTGTGGGGCGTAAGCCCCTACGTTGAGAAACACTGATACAGACCTTTACCATATTTACGATCTTAAGAAGATAAGCAAATTAATAAATCAGCAAATTTTGGATTCAGAATGTCTAGACAAGAGAATCACAAATCAGCACACGAGATAAACTGGTCTGTAATATCAGTTTCCTCGAAAATATTTTATTTTTAAAATCCAACACTTTGAGATTTATTTAAAGTGTTTAGAGCAAGAAACAACATTAAGTTCTCTCAAAATGGCGAAATTGTTGTGCGCTTTAGTTTTTGCAGGTCTCGTGTTCCAGGCGAGTGCATGGGATTGGAATCCAACTCACTGGATACCAAGTATTTCAATTCCAAATCCTTTCAAATGGATTTCCAACCATACAGGTTGGATTTCAAAACTCAATCCTTTAAACTGGTTTGGTAAGTGTTTCGTAATACTTAAGTTTGCCTTTTCGCGTAATGTTAAAGAAGAACACGATCAGAACTCGTAATATTTTTTCATATATATATATATATATATATATATATATATATATATATATATATATATATATTTTTATATATGTATATATATATGTATATATATATGTATACATATATATATATATATATATAGGTATACATATATATATAATATAAGTTCTCTATATTATTATTATATTCTTGCTCCGTTATTCAATAGAAATTAGCCTATTTCAATTCCTCTACTATTAGTTCACACTCTCCCTATATATATTTATTTATACATCAGGTAAAAATTTTCAGTAGTTAATAAAATACCTTTTATCCATCCACTCAAGTTCAAATACAATTTTTTAAACTTGTAGTGAATGACACTTGATGTTTATACAGTGTCTTATAGTTTAAGAGATATATTTCAGTCGATATTATTCTTCTAGATGGCAGCACCATTGAATAAAACTGCTTTTGTTAAATTTGTGATGAAAATTTATTTACCCGAATAAAAGAATCATTACTTTTGCACAGGTTTTAAGATAAATTCTTACCTGTTATATTCAACTTTTATTAAAAAATGCAATAACAAATTTAATTTGATTAAAAAGTTTATAATGTTAATTTAAAAGGTGTTTTGCCACTTAATATTGTGATTCTGTCATATGTATATACATATTCATATTAATTGTAATTATTTAATAAAAAGTAACTAAAATGAAATTTTTCTTTATTGACCTAAGTAGGAATTTACTAAAAGATTTTTTTTTACATTACTTGTTTCGTGTGTGTGTATAAAAGTTCTCTAAGTTATTATTAAACTCTTGCTAATTTATTCTATAGAAAATAGCCTATTTTATCATATAATATACTTTATTTTTCTCTGAATTGATCCATATTTTCTTCCATAAAATGTGTTTTGTATTTGTTTTCCTTAATAGAAATGCTAAATGAGTTTTCCCTTCACATGTTAAATTGAAAGTATGGATTACAATGTTGTAAATCTTCATGAAAATTGAAACATTTCTGTCAGACAATGTGATCCTCGTAGACTCTCTTACATTTGGCGAAGAAAGCTTAAAGATAGTTCGTAAGGGCTAGACTGGGCATTCAATGCAGGCATAACAAATAATAAAATAGCAATGAATTCGTACTTAGGATCACAACGTCTAACAATTCCTCATACTAAAAAGACTACAAAATGTTTTTAATGGAACCAAATGTATTTAAAGATTAACCCTTGCTTTAATATAGTTTCCAGCGCTTTCCGGATGTTGCCATTTTAAAAACATAATTAATGCCATAAAATCATAGTTTATATATACATATATATATAAATTTAATGCAGGTGATATGCTTCAATTAAGTTAATGTTCAAATTTAAGCTATATTTGAATTTACAAAGGACTTTTCTCGTTGAAACTCTCAGTTATGGTTTAATGATGAGGAATATTCTAAATTCTTATACATTTTTGGCTAATTAATCACATTCCCTTCAAGCTCCGGCTCAAACGATGTTTGCAAGATAGTTGTAATTAGCACCCATGATCTATTTTATTATTATTTTGTTGTTGTCTTGTCCTTCCCGAAGGGAAGGAAGGAAAGTTGCCAGAGCCTGAGACAGGTTGGAACTTCTAGATGTACGCCTGACATTAGCCGTAGCGTTGGGCATCAAACAGGTGACACTACGATTTTTAGCTCTTCAATTTAGAGGGAGAACACCCTGGGAGGGTGTCAGGGCCGCTCACCTCTCTTCGCCTTCCACCAACCTCACGAGAGGACTTGTGGCTCGCCGGCTATTTAGAATGTCCCCATGCCGCAAAGGCACTTTACGTTCACAAACATACATTATTTTTCCGAGATTCGATCCCAGGCCCTACGGCGCAGCAGTCAGCGTCACTAACCAATATACCGGAAAGGCGATAAGAAGTAAATTAGCTATGCTAATTGATAGAATTAATTAAATCATTAACATCATAATTAAGCTCCATCTGTGATATTAGGAACTATATAAGTATTATTCAGCTGCAACAACAATTGCAAGTTATTGAAAATGCCACTTTGTGTTGAATATACATTAACCTTTACAGGATGGGGTTGTGAGGCAATTGGTCCTCTCTCTTGCCTACCTAGATGTGTGAGAGGAAGGGAAGGAATACTAGACATATTCAAAAACCTCTATTTATCGATTTCTTAAATAGCAACACTAATTCAAGTAATTTCAATGAGAACAGATGGTCTCAATGTAAGCAATAAGTGGATTAACGGCGAGATGCACGAATTATCAGAAGACTATAATTATCTATCCTCTTATTCCAGGATCAAAAATCTACTATCCCAATTATCTGAACACTAATTAAACTCTAGTGACCAATCGTCACTTCAATCCTTTCACATATCCAATATTTGAAATAAGACTATAAACTTGAATAATACCTGATCAGTAGCAATCTGTCCCACCTCCTTCTCCCTCTAGCAAGAAAACCTAGACCAGAAATGGCGAACCTTTACGAATCAACGTGCCACTTTTTCTGAAGAAGTGTATAGTGAGGTACGGACGTGCCTTCAAATAATTTTGACTTTTGACTATATGGAAAATAATAAAACTGAAAATTAACAACTGTGTGTGCGTGAAACCGATTTACTGCGAAAAAATAGTTTTTGAACTGTATAGTAGTTGCAAATGTTTTAGTTATACGTGTAATTCAAATTAAAGTAACATTAGGGTTTCTGTTGCTGCTAATTGTCGGATGACAACTTTTTAGGATTGTAAGATGTTATTTTTAGTAGAATGCATGCTGAATTGGAGTCATCTGCCAAATGGTTTCTAAGCAATTAAATACTTTTGCTGTGGTTCACTTTTTTGACAAGAGGATTTGTTTCAAAATGTCATTTTACACATGATATTCTTCATACCACTGTTCCAGAACATTAAAACACACCACTTTGTCGCCTTTACTAATAATGCCATCTATCTAGATTCACCAAGTTTGAAATTCTCTGTTACTCTTACTATCTTGCAGTTTTTGTTCTTTTGCTGAACTAGCCATATTAAATAAGTTAAAAATCGTAAATGTAACACAAATAAACTTTAAAATACAGTTGTGTCAACGAAATTGACTACGCTATGCGTAGAGAAACTTTGCATTCTAAGCAACTGCTGTCCACGACGTAATTAAGGCGAGACAATAGCAAACGAGGGTGCTCCCCGCCGCCCCGAGACCGATCCCTTGCGTTTGTTCGTAATACTTCATAGTGAATATTGTTATTTTGAAATAAAATGTGAACCAATTTGGACCCTTGGTGTGCCCAAAATATTGTGTTGCATGCCATTGATGGCACGTGTGTCACTGGCTTGCCATCCCTGACCTAGACTATGTATAGTAGACCTAATTTGAATAATCAGGTTTTCTTCTTCAGAGGGTTGGCGGTGAATAAACGCGACTTGATAGACCAAAGGTTTCCCTAGAGGATTAATGAAATCCCGCGGATAGATCCATCACAGGGTCAATAATTCAACCAAAAACAATATTTTAAAGACTGTGGTATGTTTAAAAATTAACCAAAAATCTTCATTTTTTAAACAATTTTTTGAACACCATGATGCCTGGCAAAACACATAAATATCAATAATTATTTCATTTTATTTCACGTTTTCTCTTTTATTTTCAGAATTGCATGAGCTTAACTTTCCAGCATTTGTACAGCACGCTATCTCGTCGTCATCCCCCCCAAAACACTAAGTAGTATCAATCAAAGAAAAAAGAAAAACTGGCGGGAAGCAGCATAACCGAAAATCTCGGCCTGAAGAGCAATTTCTTCTCAGAACTCACCGTCTGCGCTTCCTACATGTTAATTACACGATCAGTAGCGAAACGAACAATATTTTGGCCCCCTTGCAATGTTAGGTTTTGGACCACAAGACGGATCTTACAAAGGATAACGTACTTGGCGTCAATCAGGCTTTGGGCCGCTTAGAATCCTACGCGCCCCCGCAATGCGGGTGTCGTTGGGTTACGCAATACGCCACTGTACGTGATTACTTTCGAAAATATGGTATCAGGACCCGTTACCTATCGCTTATGAATGTGTTACTACATGAACCATTGTAAAATAGTTCAATTATCAAAAGAAAGGTGTGCCCTTCCTAATCGTTGTTTCCCCACCTACTTTTTCCCCTATTTTCCCCACGATAGGTATGAGATATATTTTTAATGTTAGGCATAGCATATATTTTCTTACTAAATCTTTCCATTTTTACCACACAGGGGGCAACTGTGACCATTGTTCTCTCCAGGCCTCCCCGGGACCGTGTTATGGTTGGATTGCTCGCTTCTATTATGATGTAAACCTTGGTATATGCAAGCCTTTTAGGTACGGTGGTTGCAAAGGAAACAAAAATAATTTCTTGACCACAGAAGACTGCGAAAAGAGCTGCAGGAAAAACTGAAGTAAGATTTGTTCTTTAATTATAAGATCAAAAAATTATCCATCATCTTCTGAAATAGTTATAAGCCATGCGGTTGCACGCGAAACATGAGAAATGTTTATCAGCGTGCATTGTTAGATAAAAATCATGCATTTCCTAAGACTTCTTGAGGTCCTGGACCTTCACGCAAATGTAGACCCTGAGCCCCTAAGCAAAAATAGGCCCTGAACCCCCACACAAATGTAGGCCTCACCTATGACACATAAAACTAGATAGCGGATAGCTTACTTTGTCGAATACTCGTATAAACCCGAAACAAATAAATGTGCATAACTTACAATCGCACAAATCGGCTCATTCGACTGCCGTCTTTTGATTGAATGAGTAATGATGGTGTATGGTAGTAGGCCAAGGCTGATATAAAGACGACGGTCATCACATGATAACCAGTTGACATATCATCCGAAATTCCCAGCTTTTCGGAGAATACAACCGAAAATAACATTTTGATTGTTGAAATCATTCGAATCATGATCTTATTAAGGTATCCGACTACGTTCGGAACCGTGATTTTAAAAAGTGCATAAATGGCTAATTTTCATGATATTTAGTGTCACTCAGATTAGAATACATGCATAAAATTGTTTTAAGGACATTTTGAAAAAAAATTTATTTAAATATAATATTTTGGCAAAAATTTAACTTAGAATAATATTTTTTCCAAATGTTCTCCTTTTAAGAAAAATGGTTCTAATATAATAATATTTTACTAGTATATAGCTCAGACCTCTCTACGGACTGGAATTTTTGAAAAATTCACAATATATTCAGAGTTACCACCCATTGAAATAAGTATTCGCGTTTTTCCCCCCTTAAAATTGCTCCCCTCTGTTGTCGTAAAATATGAATAAATCCACTTCTAAGTTATACATTTCAAAAATTCTAGTTGAGCCTCTGTAGAAAGGTTTGAGCTACATACAGGCAAAATATTATTATAATAGAAGCATTTTTCACAAAAGGAGAGCAATTGAAAAAAAAAATTATTCTAAGCTAATTTTTTGCCAAAATATTGTATTTAAATAAAAAAAATTGTCAAAATATTGTATTTAAATAAATGTTTTTGTCAAAAGATCTTTAAAACAATTTTATGCATTTATTCTAATCTAAGTGACACTAAATGTCATAAAAATTATCCATTTATGCGTTTTTGCAAAATCACGGCTCCGAACGTAGTCGGATGCCTTAAAGCTGAGTCGAGAACGAGTTGAATTATGCCGTAAGACGTCACTGTTCCTGAGTCCTTTTGACCTTGATTCGACTGCAGAATTTTTTATGTCTCTCGTACAATGAAAATATCTGGGGGACCTGTACGTATGTAGAGCAGTGTATGCGTGTATATGTTGTTATTTCTAATATCAATTGGTATAGCTACGTCAGACCATCTCCATAAAACGAAAGACCTCCAAGAAGTCCAAAAATAAAATGGTATATTTTTAAATCTCATGAACAGTGAAATTCAAACATATTTTAGTATATGAGAGGGGAAGGCCTGATGTGCTTTGCACCAATGACACTTAGTGAAGAGTCTCCTGCGTTGTTAGATGGTACAGGAAGATTCCTTCCCAAGCTTTGACCAAGGTTTCGAACCGAATTTTTTTTCATATTGGCTTTCTCTCTCTCTCATTCCGGTTCAACTAAAAATATATATATCGATTCAGTTTCGGTTTTCATTCTACCAAAAATAACGGTTTTTGGTTAAGTTTCAAATGAATTATTTTATTTTATGTGTATCCTTATTTGCACTAAAAAATATAATTCTATCATAAAAAAAATAAAATTGTATCAAAATTTAGAGAATTGTATTCTTTTTTCAATTGAATGTGAATTGATGCAACTAACCAGCATGTACGATTTGAGCGGTGAGCATTGGCATTGTTAACCTTTATCAAAGTCGTATTTGACAACTAGATTTATGATTCTGGTTTGTCTAT
>BMAU01021328.1:767500-989112 GCA_019973935.1 Trichonephila clavipes | reverse complement strand
CGTACAACAAATAATTATAATTCATAATTTATATTTTTATTGTGATACCCCCGTGGCCAGGGAGTATCATCTCTTCATCCACACGACCTAGAATTCGCAAGAATAAATGGTAGATCAACCAATTTCTCTATAATAAATCTACTTTAGTATTGTTTAAATATATATTGATTAGCGCAACAAAAAGTCTTACTAGAGATATAATCAGGAGTGTGATACTACATTATTATAAATTCTAAGCAAATAGAGCCTGGAATCCTAATCACTATCTTTATGAAACGTTATCCTAAGAATCCTTATCCGCCTTAGATTTCTTAACTAACTAAAGTCCGTTCTATAATTACACTTCTGTAATTAACAGCTTACTAATATCTCACATCAATCCGCACATCTTCGCTTTCTGTCTTTCTTCTATTCTATATCATTCTTCTATTCATCTCTACTATTATTCTTCCATTCAACTACTATCCGACTCTTATTCTACTAACATGTGAATGCTAAAGCTCCACTATATATCTATTAACTAATTTGCATATCGCGGTTTCTTCTTGACATGATTGGATTGAAATAATGGCATTCTGGCCCCAAACAATCCCCAAGAGGATTATTAAGAAAAATTTGATAAAGCCCCTGCACAATATATATATATATATATATATATATATATATATATATATATATTCCCCAAAACCCAGATACAACGCTTGTGTGTTGCAAAAAATGGTGGTTAAGGGGGTGAATTTCGAAGCTTTTCATAGGCAGTTAAGAGGTTAAATGTAAATAAAACATAATAGTATGCATATATACTATATATGCTGTAGGTTCGCTATTTAAATATATATATATATATATATATATATATATGTAATAAAACCAAAGTACACACACAAATATATATAAACGTATATAAATTCTCTTTAAAGTAATCAATCGTAAGAGATCACATGCCAGAAAATAAAACAAAACTTTCCTTCTTTTTTATTTCCGTAGACTGAATTGCGGAAAAAAAGTAAATAAGGAAAGTTAAGATATCTGAGCATGAATATTGGGTTTAAAAAAAGAAAAGAAAAAGAAAACTATGCAGAGCCCCCAATTTCTTTTTCAACTTGACTTCGGTGTAATTGAAGCACATGAGAGTCCGCATGATTAAGACTCAAAAGCGCTTTCCTCCTTCCTATTCTTCGCACACGCACTCAAATGCAAACGACTCAGACTCAAGAAAAGTCCTACTTCTCGTTTATTTATTCACTTCTGTTGGTATTTTTCCCTATCTTGCTTTGCGTGCATCTTTTGATATTCTTATTTTTGATTTTCTTTATTATTATTTTTTTCTTTCTGTTTCATTAACTATCGCATCTTAATCCAATATTTTTTTTGAATATTCTACCTTCTTTAAAGTATAAATCAGAGGTCGCCAAAGTGGTGGCCCTATGACCACTAATGGTCTGTGAGAAAATTTCGGTGGTCTCCAGAAAACTTTCTTCTCACGCTTTATAATCCCTTACCACGTTAAGTTATGCTTTAAGATACATTTATTGCGTTCTCTTAGATAACAATTTCTTATAAGTATATTTAATATTCCCAAAATCGTATAGGGGTCTGTAGGATTTAAATTATGAATTTAATTTTCCGTCAGGTAAAAATGTTTGGTAACCGCTGGTATAAGCCATTGTTTTCATATGAATACATATCTTTAAAAAAACAAATATTATAAAGAGGAAAGGTACAGAAACAGTATTGAAAAATAAATTAAGTCTGTACACCTTAGATTTTTCCCACCACCAATCAGTTTATCTACCTGTACGACTTTAGATTTTAATTAGAATCCAATTCTAAACACAAAATTTGGAATGCCATTCAAGTCAGTGTGCTTCCTTTTTTTTATCATTTTGCAAATGTTAAGTATTAGGTGACTTATAAGTCCATTTACTTTTGAAAATTCAATAATTCAAGTAATAATGTTAGTTGAGAGGTTAACAATGAGAAACGTGCTTAAAACGACATACGTTTTTATTGAAACCATAAAAGGTGCAAAATGGACCAACATAGATGGTCAGCAAAACGTCAATGACGCCGGGTGCAAATAATGTTCAAAATGAACTGTTGTCAGAGACGAAACACATACTTACATTATCAATTGAGCTATGTTGATTCTGCGAGAAAAGTAGATTGTCAATAGTGCTGTATTATTTAAATGGAGAATCTATTATTGCGGTTTTACCATTATATCGCCATAAGAAGGATGTGAAAGATATCGTTTGGTGAGGATCGCGTGCTGAGTAACTACTTCCCAAGTGACTAGACTTGGGAGTCGAAGCTTGTACGATTGTTTGGATTTAGGCAAGCAAGTTGGATTGGATGAGCCTGTTTCTGGTATTACTTGCAGAAGCAAGTCTACCGTAATCGTCCGACCACATTAGATATGTTAATAAATAACATCCAACATCAATTTCTTACCATACCTAAAGATATGTCGTACAGTACAATTTTCAACATTGTTTCCTAGACAATAAGTATTGTTAAAAATAATGGCCAACATTTTGATCATTTGTTGCAATAACATCGTTTATTGTTAAAAACCCATTGTTATGCTAATTATTGCTTCTGTTATATAAATCACCGTCTGTTGACATTTTTTTTAGTTTCAATAAGCCCTCATGTCTTTTCAAGCATTTGTGTCAATTTTACTTCTCTACCTACATTATTCTGGGTATTATTGCATTTTCAAATGTAAATAACTTTTGGGCTACCTGGTACATAAATATCTCTGACTTGCTCATGTTGCATGTCCTGTTGACAGTTGTATCAATTATCCTGTACAAAATAAACTTCTTTTGATTGATAATTCCTCGTGACCTCTAGATAAAAATGGCTGGTGGATCCTTACTATTACCAAGAACTTGTAGCTAATGCAAAAAGAAAAAGTTAGTGTGATGAATAACTACCATAAATTTAGTTACGAAACTTTTGATGTCAAGTGGGCCATCTTTTAGTCTGTATCGAAAAGTCTAGAAAAATGAAACGATTTGTTAAGTTGTCCCATTAAACCATTAGACACGTTTTGCACGATACGAGAAAGGAACTTGATATTCTTAAAACAAATATGCATGGGGAATGTATGAAAATAAAATATTTTGCTTTTGGCATTTAAAATATGATGATCTTCATTCCTCCATGTGACGAAATAAACATGTTTTGTCGAGAATAATTGAGAGTATTGAAATAAAGTGAATTTTGTAGTGGTTCAAAGATATTCCTTTTTAATTAATTTATTTGTATGCCATTTAAAGAAATGGCTGAACATAAAATCTAATTATTACACATTTTAGACGACAAATGTGCGTTTTTACATATGCATTGGTATGGGCATATGTAATCTGCATTACATACGTATTGGCATCGATATATGCAATCTGAATTACATATGTAATGATATCGACATATCTAACGTGAATTACATACGTATTCATATTTTTTGCGTTTAATATTTGAATAAGATTTAAAATATATTTTTTCAAATTTAAATCTCCTTTTCTAAAAGTCGACTTCTACTAATGTTTGATAATTAATCGCTAGCTTTACTTTACATAATGTCTCTTAGAAATTGAATATTTGCTCATTTTTTATTTTTAACATTTAATACATATTCATTTAAAATGTTTATTTAAATATATTTTGATAACGTTCTCATTTATTATCATGAATTCATAAAAAAATGGTCAATCATTTCTCGCGAAATGGCTTACAATGTAAAGGTTTTTTTCAAGTCAAACTGAATTCGCGAATGCCATGAAATTGAAGGCTTAAAGAGCTTAAACTATTATATGTTCATTATATATTCAACACATTCATGTACAAAGTGTTGACAATAAAAACAATAAATGTCAAATTACTTTTGGTAAAGTTCTGGAAAAATATATATCGAAGAGGTTTAAAATCCAACATGAAATGCTTTCCAAGGAATCTTCTTAATCATTTTGATATATCAATCTTTCACAGGAGATGTGAAGGATACTTATACATTAAATTAAGTTTTTATTAACACTTTCAGCAGTTTGAATTATCGAATGTATCTTTTATAATAGTACTTTTAGAAGTGACGGAATTATAGGCATTTTTGCATTTTTGTATATAATATTTCTCTAGGATTAGGATTATCTCTAAAAATAAATAAGGATATAATCTTAAAGAGAAAGACTGCTGACTTTAAAAGATTATAGAAAACAATTGACAGGAATTTTGACTATTTCAAGCCGTGAACAAAAAGCTGATATTGACTGTTTTTGTGCAAAATAGGTATGTAATATATATATAAATTTCAGTATTTCTAGTGTTAACCTCTTGATTTGTTCTTCGACGCTGAGACAGTTCCTTCTGTCTTTTTCAGAACTTTAAACATCTAATTTGTGATACTTAAAAGAATAAAGTAAATAATATTTTAAGGGGACACATTACCCTAAAAATGACGATTTTAACGAATTTTTTTTATTGCCTTATTTTAGTTGTGTGACTTTTTTAAATATGTGTTTAAAATTTGGTAGCTCTAGCTGCATTATTTTGCGAGTTATTTAAATATTTTTGACAGTATGTTGAAGCGAAACCGAAACTAAAAGACATGTCGTCTGCTTCTTATGCAGATGCTATCATCCTAGCCTAAACAATTTCGATTGATTTACTTTTACACGCGATTCTAAAGCTTTATACTTTAATTAGAAGAAAATTGAATTAATTCGTTTGTTTTTATGCAAGAGAGAAACGTTATTCCATTTTGCTTTGCATCCTTTTTTCTTACTCTAAAACCATTAGTATCAAAACTAAAGGCTTTTTTCACACACAAAGCCAATTATATAATCAATTTATTTCTTTATAATTTTAAATATTCGTTTGAGAATATCTTTTTATTAATAAGTAAACATTAATTCATCATGCCTAGACAAAAGCGTAGTAAACAAAAAGCTAACAAGAGATGGTGCAATGAACACTCCAGTCATGAAACTGATGTTTTCAGAAAAGATGAAACTTCTATTTCCTCAGCATTACCAGAAAGAAATATGAGATGCCAAACTTTAGAAGACAGCTGCTTGAACGATTTAAATTGTTGTGAAAATTCTGAAGCCCCTCATTATGTGATAATGAATGTACAGTTTTTAAAAGGACTTTTAAAAAACTTATTGTGTGATGTTTGCAAATCGTATTCACTAAAAATTGACATTGGTGAAAAGCTTCGATTTTCCAGAAAAATCTCTGTGTTTAGCACTTCTTGTGATATAATTAAATCAAGTAACTTTACATCCAGACGAATTTTTGACAGTGAAGGTAATTAAAATCATTCGACATAAACATGCGCATGGTGCAATCATTTTTAAGTTTTGCTAAAGGCTATTTAGCTATGGAAAAATTTTGTATGTTAATGAATATGGATTTACCCTCAAGCAGAACATTCAATATATATATAAAAAAAAGTTATGTAAATCTTTGGTTAGATCTACAGTAAAAAGCTTGAATGATGTTCGAAGTCAGGTGAAAAGTGCTTATCAAAGTAATAGCGCCATTACTGATATAGATGTTACTTTTGATGGTACTTGGTTGACTGGGGGACATTCGTCTCAAATAGGTATAGGTTGCGTGATTGACCTTCTTACTGGATTTGTCATGGATTTTTTGAAATTATGTCGAAACGCTGCATTGAATGTGAACACGCAAAATCTGGTTTGGGAGAAAATTCAGCAGAATTTCATGTGTGGTATGAAGGACATATATCTTCATGTGCTATCAATCGCGTAGGATGATCTTGTGCCATGTAACAAGAGACTGCTCTTAAATTATGGCAAAGATCTGAAGATAGTGGTTTTCGATACACGACACTATTGTCAGATGGTGATGCAAAAACATATCAATATTTAAATACTAAGGGAGTTTATGGTCCCGAGATAAAAATAAAGATAGAAGACTGCATAAACCATGTTAGCAAGAGGCTAGGTACATCTTTACGAAAAGCTGTTAAAGAATGGCGGGCAAGAGATGTTTCCTTGGGAGGGAAATCCCGTGGCAGTTTAAAGGAAGAGACAATTAAAAAATTGTCACAATACTATCAAAATGCGATTCACTGGAACAAAGGTGACGTAGAAGCAATGAAAACTGCAATGTATGCAACATTGTTTCATAGTATTTCAACGGACCAAAAACCTCAACATTTTAAATGTCCGACTGGAAAAGATTATTGGTGCTTTTTCCAGGCTGCTCTTGCTCGTGGTGAAGTACCGGGTCCTCACGTGAAGCATGTGAAGACACCCTTGAAGGAAACTCATTTAGCCAAAATTATGCCAATATATCAAAGATTAGCTTCAAATGAACTCTTTCACAGATGCATAAGATGTGTGACACAAAATGCAAACGAGAGCCTTCACAGCATCATATGGGTTAAAATGTTCAAAAGAAATGTCAGCGACACTGCGTCGAGCAACTATTGCTGTTTGTGATGCAGTTTTTGAATTCAATTTTGGTACAAAAAATCATTAGAAAATTTGCAAAAGGAAAATGCGCTTGCTTCAAATAAACAGTCAAAAATATTGGCAGTTTGGCGAGGAAAGTTTATCAGAAAAAAGAAAAATATTGGCAGTGTACGCAATTGCTCGGAAAAAAATTGCGTTAGCAAAAAAAAAGGTGAAATGCCTCATTCATTAAAAAAGAAGGAATAACATATGAACGGGGTGGTTTTTAATAATATTTATTTACAATTATAATATGAACATAAAATGAATGTTTTATAATTTCAAAACAATATTGATTAGTGCATTTGCATTTGATATATATATTGTACTATTTTTAATACATTTAATTTTAATATATTTATTTAATAACTTAGAATATATTACTGTCTTAAACTATTTACTATGACCTAAATTGCAACATATGTAAGAATGAAGGCCAAGGTTTAGTTCTTTCATGTATTTTATTGACTTTCAAAAGTTTAAACGTTTTTCACGACTTTATATTTTTCATCGTGATCATATATTTAAAATGCTAAGGCTTTTTTTGTATTCATTATAAATCTTTGAAACTTTCCCTGGTTGTTTTTTGTATAAAATGTTTGTTAATTCTGTGCATAGCTTAAGTATTTATATGAAGAGCTATTTTTTAAAAGATCCATAAAGTTAGATATATGTTTTTTTTTTACTGTTTTGTATCACTTCATTCCATTTAATCTTAATTTATTTCCTTTTTAATATGTGCTAATTCAGCATGAATTTTGCATTAAAAATGCTTAGTACAACTTGAATTTTAATATGTATTAGAATGTATACAATATTTTAGGTCTTTCAATTATTTTTTTTATTTCAAAAACTTTAAATTGCTTTTCCTCAGCTTCTTATTTTTCATGATGATCATGTGTTTGAAATGCTAAGGCTTTTTTTTATATTCGCTATAAAATTTTGAAACTTTTTCTGGTTGTTTTAAATAATATGTTTGATAATTCTGTGCATGGAATAAGTATTTAGAGAAACAGTTATTTTTCTAGAAATCTATAAAGTTAGATATAGCTGTTTTTTTACTGTTTTTTAGAGTGTCTAAGAGAAAAAAAATTCTAAAAATAAAAGTATCGCTTGTAATACTAATTCCATGCACAGAATTGTGAGAAATACTTCCAGAAATATCAGAAAAAAAATGGATCAAAAATATTCAAATTTGTAAAAGTAGTAGGAATTTTAATAACTTTAAATAATTTTAAAAATTTTAAAATTTAAAATTATTGTTTGTTTAAAAATAGTTTTTTGCTTATGAAATGTTTATTACAGATGTGTTCGAATACAGTGCATGTAATTTTATTCTTATAACTCTCTAAGTAAAAGAAATTGTGTACAGGGTACCGTGTCCCCTTAACTGGGGAAAATACAGCATCAACTTATAGTGAATCGCATACAACTGATTTTGCTTCAAATTTTGAGGCACTCCTCGTTTTAAAATTTCCTTTTATCCTTCCCAATGCAAGCCATAATTTATTTAACAACATGTAAATTTAAGCTTTAATTTTAGTAAAAATTGCATTAAATTTTCATTTGTCAAATATAATACTTCAGATTAATTTTTCAATTCCTACTATATATATATATATATATATATATATATATATATATATATATATATATATATATATATATATATATATATATATATATATATATATATATATATATATATATATATATATATATATATATATATATATATATATATATATATATATATATATATATAAATATATATTATATATATATATATATATATATATATAAATATATATTTTTATATATATATATATATATATATATATATATATATATATACACATATATATATTGAAGTTTCGAATCGTTGATAAAATACTTGCTATTCATACAATCAAAGCATGAATTGACTTATTTTTTTTTTATTACTTGTTCAGAATGGATCTCATTAAACTGTTTCTTACAAATTAAATTAATACAATAACATTTGAAAATAAGTTATGTATATTTCAAAAAAAAATTAAAAGTTTGCATCGTAAGGAAAAAAAAAGTTTACATCGTAAAGGATAAAAAGTTTACAACGTAAATATTTCCTTTTTGAACAAAATGTTATTTTAATAATTTATTATCAACAGTTTTCCTGTTTTACATTTACCTGTAAACATGTATAACAATTTAATAAATGTTAAATTATATATTACTATTTTTGTGATATTCTTCAGATGATTATAAATAGTTGAACAGTAAACTTTACGTTATAAAACACAGTATTGAACAAATTATTGTACAACACGTTTCAAAGATAGAACCAATAAAAAAAACCTTTGTAAATAAGTAACAACAATTAAATATATCATTTAAATAAGTGTGGGAATGAGGAACGAGCTTGTAAATTTGAAAATGAGATTAATGGTTATGTGTGTAAATATTTATATTTCTTTATGAATTTAAGTATCGGAAATCTTCTTAAAATTTTATTTTACTTTCAACTAAAATAAAAAGAGATGAACGAGGGAAAATAATATTTACATATAAATATCTGTTACGTATAACAAAAAGGCTTACTATTAATAATATTATATTATTATACTTTACTTTCATGAAGTTATCAAATTACCATGCTTTAAAACAGAGTTTCTCAAACTGTGGGGCACGAGCAAATTGAAAATAAAATATTATTTGAAGCAATTATTAATCTACTAAAAGAAAGCAAAACAAAACAAAATATACATTGGGTCATAAAAAATAAATACATATTTCCTCTGACATAATATATCTCTAAATGTATGAGTAAATAATGTATTTCTTCATTTATTCATAAAATACTAAGAACAAGTTTAATAATTTCTAGTGACCTCATTTGTGAGCTTACACGCAAAATTTATTACGTATCTTGTTAATTTGTGTGGTTTATATTTTAATTCGTATAGAGACTTTAAAAAAGTACACTATTATTAAATTCAATGCATTGCCTTTGTATGTAGGGGAAGGATGATGAAAATTATGATTGAAAATTGGGTCGCAAATACTGAAAGTTCGAGAAACACTGTTTTAAAAATTAAATTTGATTTATACCCTATTAAAGCACATGTACTTTAGCTGGAAAGTTTAATTTTGAAAACTTTATTCCTTCATAGTTCCTTTTATCTCCTTTTATTATTTCCTTATATATATTCCTCTTAATTATTTGCAATAAATTTTAAGCTCACATTATAACGTGAATCCACCTCCGCTTATTATTATTTAGACATCCCTATGTATGTGAATTTAGCTATGGAATAATATTCCTATATTTAATTTTAGCAAGTATTTTTTATGCATAACACAATATTCCAAACAAATTGTCATTACCTAAAAAACGATAAAAACGAAAATATTGTAGTTTTTATGCATTTTCTAATTAGGTATTCAATGATCAGGACCTAAACACTCAAAAACTAAACGTGGCTTTACGAAATCATGCTGTATGTAACACCATTCAAGTACCCTTGAAAATCGAGACCACTCAAAAGAAGTTTCCCTGAGCACACATTGTTTAATTTCAAGGAAAATAAAATGTATAGCAAGAAAGATTCTGAAGAGGCTTTGTGTGAAAATATGTGTGAGATTTTTAATTTTGTTTTTGGACATAGAAGAACACTTTAGCCTTAATTATTTAACGATGAAGAATTCGAGAAGTATCAAAGAAAGAAATCTATTTTATATTATCGTTGTTAAATTATCTATTCATCCACTGTTTAATCAAATAAGTTGTAGAAATATTAAATCTAGAACAATATTTAATCCTACATGTTAGTTAAATATGACACTTCCTCAAACCATATTGATGAAGATTAAAGCAGGAAATATATACCCAAGTTTCATAACTTTTACACAAGATATTAAACATGTCAGATGTTAATCATTATATAATAAACATGGGCTACAAAATAACTCAATTAGCACAATGTTATTGAATAATTACTGCTTTTCTATAAAAAGTCAAGTACCCTATATCCTTAATATAACTTGCACTTTTATCACAAAAAATATCATAATAAGTTACGGGTGCACGTTACACTGTGATTATAAAAATTATAGCTTAAAAATAGAAAAGCATAAATGATTAGTTATCTACATGTATCGAAATTATGTTTATTTAAATAAAATAGCATACCTTATGAGCTTAAATGGTAGTAGTTTTGGAAGTGTGCTATTTTTTTTTCAAAAGCCTGAATAATACCTCGTATAAAGGACGTCAAAACATTAGAGCATTGGTCACGTACGTTTCCGGTTTCTTTATAAAGTAGGGAATGCACGTTATATGGTGAATGTATCTAAATGTTAAAAAAATGCCGTTAAATGTATAGGTGTGCGTTATATACTGAATTTTGCGGTAACTAAACACAATATCATTCTATAAACAGGCAGTTAACATGATGTAAATTTAAGTAATATTTCAGAGTGAGAATGCAGCTTTGTATAGAAAATTACATCTCAAAAACCCACTTAATAAAAAGTAATTCATTTGTCATTCCATTCAAGTGTTTCAAATAATTTGCATAGTATAATTTGAAATAACTAGTGTAAATGACTGGAATATAAAAGCAACAATGTAAAACATGTCAGTTAGCAAAATAAGAACGGATCAAGAGTACATATCATAAATTTAATAATAATCTGCTGTAAATATCAAAACAATGAAAGAAAAAGTTTGAAAGAATTTTTGAGATATGTAATTAAATTAAAAAAAGTGCTTTAATCCAGAAGTGCTTTTATATAAATAAATTATTGAAACATTTTTCAAACATTGTAAAAAGTATATGACTGAGGACATGACACGAAATATTATTTTTAAATGTGATTGTACAAGTATGTTTTAATTTACAAAAAAAAAATCTGAAATTTCTTTTCAAATAGTCAAACATAATAATTACTTAATTATGTTTATTTAAAACATATTTCATTGGATTAATGATATCAATTGTAATTAATAATTTACGTAGTATCGGTAATTCAAATTAAATATAATATTAGATTTGATTATATGTTTCAATATCATATGTAGCAATTGTGAAAATATACTTTTTAATTTATATTTGTTATTAACTTAGAAATGCTTTGTCAGTCAAAATAAATAAAATAATGAAAATATTAAATGCAGTCATATCAGAGAAATTTGCTGCGCGAAAGGATGAAGCCCTTTATTTTAAACCAATTTCTTTTACGTTTTACTTCATTGCGATACAAATATAAGAAAATTTGCATAAATAAAAATTGCGAAATAATTGACTAGGTTTGTAGCACAAAAATCGGAAGTTTCTTTCTTTAGTGAATTTTAAAATTTTCTTCCCCACCCACGTATACAAATACTTGAATTCGGTCTTTGTTGAATTTATTGTATCATTATATGTGTTAAAATTCCTGTATTTCTCATCTTTTTTTGTGAATCATAATATTCGTCTACATTTTATACTGAAATATTATCCACGAACTCGGAACTTTCTCCTACTTTTAAAAGATGCTTGTTAAAATGGAAAACAAAATACCGGAGCTTAGAGACAGAACATACGCAGGGCTGGTATTGAAAATCAATGTCCATAAAAATTGTATTATATGTTGAGTTCGCGTGTACTTCAATATGTTGCTCAGGATATGTTTGAAAGAGTAAATTGCCACAGTTAAGACTTTATTTATGGAAATATATATATTTAAAAATTTTCAGTAGAGCTTAGATTTTTCCGTGCTCTTAATAAATATATTTTATAATCATTATTTAAAAATATAAAAATAATTTTTAATTCAAAATAATTTTTATTTCTGTTTAGTTTAAGTTCGACTGAAATTTTGAGATCTCCTGTTTAGGTGTTATTTTCAAAATAAAAATATATATCTTAATTAAGTAAATTATTTTTGCACATATATAAAATGGTACACAAGTTAAAGTGAACCTATTTTTATAAAAATATTAAATTATTTTCTTTAAATAAATTATAATTTCTCTCCCCCCACTCCCCCTTTTTCATACTTAAAACTATCTTTTAAATAACTATGTATTACTTAGACTAAAAAATTAAGTTCACTATATGAATCAGTGTCCTGTATAGAAGTATAAATAATTCAGAACCATATAGTGCAATAGTTTTTTTTTTAAAAGTGTTGCTAAAGGCAAAAAATTGTGCTCTGGAAAAGGAGTGAAAAAACTAAAAGCAGCAATGTTTACAAATATTACAAAATCAATTCCTATTTTTTTGCTTTTTTTTCGACCTCGTAATGATACCTTAAACATTTTTTAGATGTAGAAAAGTAATTTTATCAAACATACCATTTTAGTCCTATTTAGGGGTACCATTTTTTTTATAAAAATATTTCTTAAATATACAAAATATTTCACATAATATAAAAAATAATAAAGAAAATCTCTGAAAAAACTATACAAATTTGAAGTTCTAAAAAGATCCTGAATTTTTTTTTCTCTATTGTAAAACTAATTTATTAAATATAATTTAATTAACATAAGAAGAAAGAAAAAAACATTAATCCTTTCTGGTAGAAACAAGTTAATGACTTACATAAATTAAACATAAGAGGAACTACACGTTTAAAGTGAGTCAAAGGAGGCGCAGTCATTTTTTTAACATTTTTTATCAATTTTCAGCTCTATGTTTCCTATTTTAACCCTGCACTTCTCGTAGAGGGTATGTCATACCCTCCACCTAACTGTTTTCAAGACTCCATCTAAACCTTTTGTTTAAAAAATGAATAGCTTCTCGTGTAGGGTTTAAGCTTCTAAGCGAAATCTAAATATATATTTTTGGATATCCTCTCTTTGGGTATGTCATACACTGTACGTGAAACGTCGTTACAGTTCTACGTTCATGAGTATACTTTAAAATCTTTCTTATGCAATGGCGTATTATTGTAGTCCTTGTCAAGAAATGTGATATTTAAATAATTTAATAGTTACAGTACAACAGTATTTTTTGATGAAGAAAGTCTCTTTGCAGGGATGATGTCGAAGAATGGAATGATGAAGAGTATAATATAGCAAGTATGATTCCTCTACTAAAATAGATCCAGATAATTTAACTGAGGGAGCCATTATCCTCTTTGGTAAAATTACTACACCATATTGAATGGCTAGTGAATGCATTCTTTAGCCTATGACAATACTTTTTTGTGTGTGTGTGTTGTTGAACGTCCATACAATAAATGTGAAAATTATTTTGTCATGTACTCAGAAACCACCAACTAAACATAAAATCAGACGCTGATTTCTGAAGTGTGTTGGATTTAGATTTACAAAAGAATGTAGGAACCAGCAAGCAAGTTCAACAAAATAAATAAATAAATTTAAAAAACAACAACAAAAAATTAAGATCCCAGTGAAAACATCGCTCTCACTCGCGACGAAGTCTAAGGAGTGTATAAACAACGTACTGAATGCCCTAATAAAAATAACAAAAAAACACAATTTACGTTTAAAAAGTGTAATAAACATATTGCATTTCCTACTTTTCTTCCTTTTTCATCTTCGTAGGAAAATTTACGTTAAAAACAGAATGTAAACACACTTGGATATGAGATAACCAGCGAGTGAAATTCCGTTCATTTTTTTCTTGCAGGAAGGTTAAGCGGGGGTTAAGGGTATTGTTTCCACGGATGTATAAATGATATACACTTTTAGATTCAGAAACAAATGCACTATTTTTAATACTAAAATTGAAAAATTGATTCCTTGAATGTGAATGATGTTCTGGTACCTTATCATGTTTCCTACTTTAACAAAATGAAGAATGACATTTGCAATGATTTCTCTAATGTCTACGATTCGAAGCAAATTCAGTGTAATAATAATTATAATTTTATTCATTATTGTAGTAAAAAAATCCCTAATTCACTAACATTTGAGACTTGCATATAAAAGACAAAATAAATATATATAGATGTCTTTATTTCAGCATGAAGCTTTTCTCTTATATCTACATGCAACAAGTTTCATATATGAAGAGGATTAATTCCCAAAACAGATCGTTAATATAATTTTAATCCGTCTTTCTAGGTATATCAAATACGGTTTACACAATTTATCTTTAAGTGAATAGTTAAGAACAGAATAAACACACATCTCTTGTCCCTCGGCTGAAAATGTTAAATTGAATTCCCGAGTTCACATTATTCAAAAGTAATTAAAATTCTAACTTATTACTCCAGGACATATTTACATCAGTTCCAAACTCAGGCGCAACTTCTCGACAGTAAATATCTCGTTTTAAGTTGAATATGAAAATGTACATGTATATTATGTTTATTTAATAATCTACTTTGTATGAGACAATTGTATCTTAAGGTTTTGTATACTCAGAGGAATCGTGTCTTAACTTTTGCATTTCAAAGTTTAATGAATATTTAAATCTTAGATTATGGAAATGAAATAATCTAAGGACTGTACGAATGAAATGCAATGTGTAATCAAAGTGTTTCATTTCAATAGAATAAATATATCTAAAGGTTATGCTTTGAAAATGTACAAAGCTATAATCATATCCCATAATAATAAGTATTTGATATTTTAAACTGCCATGTCATCATTATTATATAAAATACTTTTTTTAAAGAATGGATTTATTTTAAAAAAATCTACATTCTGCAAAGTTTAAAGCCGTTTTCTTTGTAAACAAAGTATTATACATTAAATAAATAAATGCTATTCAAGAGTTTTGATGGCATTGAATTGTATATAATACATAAACATATATTTACTTTTTCTAGTTATAAATATAAAATATGTGATATTATACACATTAAATTCCCTTCCTTTTATATTACTTATAGTATGTATTTCTGAATTTTTAATTCAAATTCAAGAAAATTTTGCATTTCATTCTGTAGAAAATAATATACATATATATACACACACACACACATTTATATGCAATTTCTTTCGAATACATAGGATATAATTTTTCAACAAATTAGTTCGAAAACTACAAAAAAAAAAACAAAAAATGTTTCGAAAACCTTAGATAAATATGAACTTTATTGGAAGGGTAAAAAGGCGCTTTTTAATAGCCCAATTTGTTTCTCAACTTTTCCTTTGAGTAATTGAACACCAAAGGTGTCCGCATGGGTAAGACCAAAATATAATAACCTTTTGTTTCACTTTTCAAAGCACGCACATTTCTGTAATACCACTTCAGAATTACAAATCCTTTGTTTTAACTATGTTGAGATTTGCTTGTTTTTCCTGTTTGACATTTTTCAGCAATTTAATATTTATTTTAAATTTTTGTACAATTACCTATTTTTGACTTTTTATTACAGTATTTGCATATACATCTCCCCATTAATTTCTATCTGCATTTAGCTGTATTTCACAGTATGTAACATCATTAAGTGGACTAGGAAAAAAAGGCTAATATCATTTAGGAGTTGGTTTTTTTTCACTTTTTATTGCACCGTATGGAGAAATAATGATGTCACTAGAGACATGAACGATTTATTTTCTATTACCTAATCAAATGTGATTTAGAAGAGAGACACTTATCAAGGCATGTGACTTTTTATTTGACTGAGAATGAAATAAATAAAAAAACAACTCTCAAACTATATATATATATATTATTCCAGTAACTTTTCTTTAAATACTTTAGTTGATTAAGTATATGCATAAACTTAATTATAAATTTGATCTTACATTTACTAATGTTTGCTTTAAGGGGTTGCCAAATCAGTTCATTTAATATTGGGAGAAATATCAACATGGTGACGTCGTCTTGACATGGCAAGAGTTTATAGTGTTTCATACATATATTTTAAGGGGTTTAAATAATGTTTTATTTTAATTTTTCTGATTACATTAAGTTAGTGTTCATGTATTTTATTTTCTAATAATTACTCATTTAAAGTATTCTCTCATTTCTCTATGACCTAGTAAATTAGGCAAATTGCAGATGAAGGTTAGGAAGCCAAAAGGCATTGCTTAAACTTCCATTCTTACTTCATAAAGTAAAGAGGTTGCTATTGTACTATGAGTATTATTATTTTTCACTATCCTGTGTGTAGTTCTACTTAAGTTTATAACATCTTATTAGACTAGGGTGTCTCAAACAATGAAGCATGCCTCCCAAGTGGGCTTGGATAATACAATCTGGTGGAGCAAGTAAATTGAAAAATCACAAATAAATATTACTAAAAAAATATTAGTTTGCTGAAAGGAAGCAAAACAAAGTATACATTCGGACATAACAGAAAAATAAAATACACATTTTCAATGATATAATATACTTATAAATGTACTAATACTGCACGCACAATGTGTATGATCATTAATTCATCCTCACTAAGTTAAGAATAATTAGTAATTGCTATTAAAGTTATTAATAATTTAATAAATACTATTGACCTAATGGTCTTTTCATATACAAAATTATATGCAAAATTCAATACTTATATTGATAATTTGTATGGTTTATTATTAAAGTCGTATTGGAGCTTTATTTCATATAGCACATTATTATTGACTTCAATGCATTATTATTTCATGGAAGGTACGCGTTGAAAATTATGATTAAAAATTGGGTAACTAATATTAAAAGTTTAAGAAGCACTGTATTAGGCAGTTTATCCATTTTATACCATTACTAGTGATAGAGTGACAGTTATAATAACATCACACTATAAAGTTGTACCGCTGAAGACCCACCGTGTAAAGGCGCAATGAACGTTAAATCTATCGAGAGCTCAAACGTCCTTCCGTTGGTATGACGTGGTAGTTAGGAGAAGGGCCTGCTAGCTCAGATATTGTCTTCGTCACTTGACAAAGGATCAAAATTACGAGATCTGTCGCCAAAACCCTCGAGTAGCTGAGCAGTGTGGTGTTTTTTTTTCCACTCACTAATCGCATTATAAAGATACCTGGAGCCTGGAGGCCATTGGGGGTGGATTTAGCAATTTTGAATCATTGTCAAGTGACGAGGAAGACACTTGAGTCGCCAATCCCTCTCCTAACTGCTCCACGACACAAATGGGAGGACGTTCGAGCCTCGACACATTTAACTTGCAGCAGCCCCTTTTTTACGGCGGGTGTTCAGTTTTGCCAGGCTCAAACTCGTAACATGACAGCCACGAGTCCACTATCTTGACCAATAGGCTACCGTGGCAAGTAAACTCAAGCGAAAGGCGCAAAAACTTTTTTTTTATTTATAACCTTCATATTTTTATACCTACCCGTATATTTTAAAAAAAACCGAATAAATTTCAAATCTGTTCACTTTCCACAAAAAACCAATAAAATAAAACACTCTCTCATAAGGTACTTTAAAACCAATTTGAAATAAAAAACATAATTTAATATTTTGTATCGATAAGTTCAACAACCAATGGAACATTTCATTTCATTTAATATTTGTATATGAATACTGACATCTATAAATTAAGAAAGTGAAAAAGATTGGATGCTCCGCCCATCCGGTATAGTGTTTAGTGACGCTGATTGTGTCGTAAGATGTAGTTTCAAATGCCAGAGAAGGCATAGATATTGTTGTTGTAGTTCCTAATGCCACCTGTCAGGCGTAGTCAGATCAAGGCCCACGAAATTCATCGTGGCATGGGGCAAGAGATACGCCTGTCATTGGCTTTGAGCACCATAGAGGTGACGGTACGATTTAGCTCGGCGAAATTCCTCGAAGGGACGATAGATGGCGACACCACTGCTATTTACACCTCCACAATTTCTGCATGGAAACTGAAGGGGAGGGAAATATTCTCCAGTCCCTGCGCTCGTGACTAAGCCCACAAGACTGCGGACCCACTGATGTAACGAGCACGTACTCCGTGTGTACTCGGAGGGTATTTGGTGACATCGGGCATCGAACTCGGGCCTTCCGGTCTGGAGTCCTATGCTCTAACCACTAGGCTACTTACGGCCGGGCATAGATATTTGTAAATGCATAGTGCATGGTGGGAGGACACTTAAAATGTTCGTCGAACTGTAAGTTCTCTCTAGATGTTGGGGAAATGGAAAGATTGGTGAGAAGGATTGAACCCATCTCTGTGGTGTAATCTCAAAATTGGGATTGGGGAAGACCAAGCCACACACACATTGCAATGTCAACTGTTACAAGCTCAAAAATGTGGAAAGGACAGACGTAAGACTACCTACTTGCCCTGAGGAATTTCGTGGGCTTAGGTCTTTCATCGCCGATCAAGTAACATCATAGGCAACAACGAATTCGGTGGTATATTTAAGCCATTTCGCACGAAAATTATTAAAATTGCTAGGTTTCTCTCAATCATATTGGTTTGATGTGATGAGATTAATTGTCATTAAAATGTAAATAAACTATACTGCAACCTACAGTATCATGATGAAGTGTAAGACTTAGACAATCGTTACATAATCTCTTTTAAGATGTTTATCTATATGTGATCTGCCTTTGAAATTTCAACAAAAATCATGGCAATACTACATTTAAATGCCTAAGGCTTGCTAATATTTCTTTCCTAATTAATGTGTATTCTTTTTCAACATCATATGATTCGGACATCATCCATGATTAGTATGTTCTATAAGGAGGGGAAGTTCAATTGTGATCGATTCATGACATCGTTTAAACTTATTTAGTTGAATCAAACGTTTAGCAGAATTCTTAGTATTCGGACGAACACTCCATTCTTTTAGAGATGTTAACATATATCGGTAGATATTGTCTTGCTAAGTGAAGCTACAATTATGTATGTGACAGTTATGGAGAATTCCCTTCAATTCAGCGGTCAGTCATAAGCAGATCAACAAATGGAGTCATAAATCTTTGACAATCGGGCACAGGTATTCGCAAAAATGTCTTATTTAGTCGGGATTCTTTCTATAATTCAAATATATACGGAATTATTAAATTTTATGTAAATAGTAGCGTTTATTAACGTTTGTTTTGTACTCTGTCCGTCAATGAAGTAGCCCATCTGAACACACAATCATTTTTACGAGGAAAGCTGAAAATGTTTCAATTATTCCTATATAAATTATAAAACATACATACTAACATATAAATTTAACCCAGAGGACCTTTCAGGTGACAAATTTCTTCACTAACAGCCTATTGGTTATATGTCCAGAAGTAAACTGTGATTGATTGTGAAAACGATATTTGTGTGCATACAGTCATCTATTTTAACAGCAGTAGTAAGCTTTTTAAATCTATACATTTCTTTGAAAAGTTAAATTAGTTTTACGTACTTAAATACTGAAAGCAAATTTAGAAATAGATTTGAATCTTCAGAGGTTTCTCCAAGATACATTTAAATAAATCTATAAGGAAAAGTAATTGTTTATGTTAAAAGGTAATCAATGCCTTTTTGGTTAAAAATACCTTTTTGATAACAAAATATAAATTTTCAAACGTAAATCCTACTCGTATGTATTTAAGGTATGCGTAATTTCATTAACTAAATTAGTTAGATTCGCACGCGTGAGAATATATTGAAACTTATTATTATGTAAAGTATAAATGGATATTATATAACTAAGAATTCTAATATTATTGGAAAGTCATTTTTTTACATTAGACCTTAAGTTACAATAAACGCTTTTTTTGTAAATTAGAATTTATTGAAGAAATATTTAAATAACTGCAAAAATATGAATTATTGTTTTTACCTGGAAAAAGGTACGTAAAATTATTCAATAATTCAGATATTAAACCTATTCATGGAACACATATTTCAAGAACATTTCAGTGAATTTATATTTTGTTGCATATTGTAAGCATAAATGTTATTCATTTTAAGTAATATATGAATAAGTAATCATATTTATTACAGACATACGTCTTGTTATAACATAATGTAAATAAGTATGACAATAGAAATTGTGAATTATTAAAAATGATTGCACTAACTTCTACTCTTCATTAAGGTCGTAAAAAATACTTATGACAAGTGTAAGAGACTTCCGGTGTTAGCCAAGCCAAAAGATGTTAAATTGTGGAAAGATGTAAAATTCTTTCTCGAATTACTTATACAATATTTTAGAGTATTGAAGCATTTGATATGCATAACACATACACGTATATGATAAAATAATAAGAACACCCATTTAAAAATTAATCATATTCTGACCATTTATTAAAAGTTCACCATATGAAGGGGCAGTGGTGACCTGAAAGAGATGAAAGGAAACGTAAAAGTCAAGCGTTTGACAGTGTGAGAGTTGCATGAGAAAACACTGTTCTTAGCAAAGCGTGATTCTGTCCTACCTAACTGACGTGAAAAAAAATGTATGATTATTAGAGCTCGTACAGCTTGAGCGTTCGTGTCCAGAACAATGATCCTTGTTGGTGTTCAAAGACAGCTATGTCAAGGGTTTAATCAGTCTAAACAAATTTGAGTAAGATGTCTTCTGTGAAGCACAACAACGGGGAACGTCGAAGGTGAAGGACCGTGATATGCGGGTGTGGGATAATCATCGAAAAATACAAGACAACACTGCCGCGGATAGCGTTCGAAATTCATACGCACCTTCAGAATCGCCAATCCATCACACAATTAAACATGAATTGCATGATGCGAACATTCATGACAGAGTAGCTATTCCAAAACCATTACTTTCGGTGTGGAATGAATGCAATAAAGATACTTTAATGGTACCGAGACCACCTAAATAGGACACATCTGCAATGGGGACAAATTGTCTGGTCTTATATATCATTACTTACAGTATTCCTGACCACCAGAAGTGTGTTTGACAGGCAACCAACTGCAGAAGTATTTCATGTTGACTACCTGGTTCCTATAATTAGACCTGGATCGGGTTCTGTGTTGGTGTGGGGTGCAATATCTTCCCGTGGATTAGATTCTGGAAGTTGATAATAGACGATTATTACCGAATTATTCTTGGATATAATCTTTCCCCTATGCTTCAGACTCTCGGGGAAAACATTTGTGTTCCGAGATTATAACACCCCTGTCCACACGTCTCGCTGAGTTCAAGGATGGTTACATGAGTTTGATGTTGAAGGGGAACATTTAACATGGTGTCCCCATTCAATTCACATCATTTAAGGTCCGTGGAATTTTTTAGAGAAAAAGTTTCCTCCATCACGCATATTATCTGAACACTAGACCTCCCAGCACGGATAATGGTTGCGAATTCTGATGAACTTTGTTCAAGAGCTTTATTTTTTTTATCTCATGATGAATGCAAGCTGTCAGTAAGGCAAAGTTGTGTGACTTAATCTATTACTAATAGAAAACATTTTTTTTTTGCACGCGTTCCTATTATTATGTCCTATACCTGCATATAAATATGTATCATAGGTAATTCCCATCAATCGTAATAAATTACTGCAATTTTGATAAAAAATGCATAAAGTATAAGCAAACAAAATATAATATAGGAATATAAAATATAATTTCTAATCTCTTAAATGCTATGGTAAAGTTACGAAATTCACCTCCCCCCCAGTGCCACCGTTTTTCCAATAGGCGCGCGTTGCTAAGCGGTTTTTACAAGGAGAAAAGAAAAGGCATATTTTCCCACTTAAATATTGTTTACTTTCACTTTAAAAAAGAAAAGAAAGAAAAAGATAAAATAATCAAATAAAAATGAAAGAATTAATCTTAGAGTTACAATATAATAATAAAAAACAAATTATAACTTATCTGTTCTGTGATATATCCTGAAATATTGTTCAACTCATAAACCAGTATTGCATTCAGTGGATTTGTACAAACAATTAAAAAGCTCCTATTATACACTGTAAGTGAAAATGACTGCAAGTGAATAATAGAAGATAGCACATTTAAATGAAAAAAAAATGCTTACCTATGAAAATTTCATTGTTCCTGGAATGTACCTTTTGAAGTATCTTCCCCAGCCCTTCTCTAAATTACGTAAACTCGTAAGAAGCATTGTCAAGGTTATTTTATTTCAATCCAAATCCGTGGGACTAGTTTGAAACTGAGCATCACAATACAAATAGTCATCTTTTGAAAGGACGATTATATACGTCGGTGGCACTTAAGGGGTTAATATTAGGTTGTTCTATCTGATTTGTAAGTAGTTTGCTGAATATTTTCTATTTTTTTAAATCTAAATGAACGAGTCCGGCATGTTGGAAAACAATTTCACTCTCTAAACATTTTTCCCTCCACATGTAGTTCAAAGACCTAACTGTATTATCTTTGTTATAAGAATATTAACATAAAAATGAAGGAAAATATTATATTTTTTCATTCAAATGAATTATATTTATAGTTTAATTATTTTATTCCTCTATCAATGTGCACTTGTAATAAAGTTATACTTTCAAACATTACATATGTTCAATCAAACAATTACTTTTCTTTATCTACGTCTGTATTGTTGATCGGTACAAAAATAAATCAATGTTAGTTCTTTTTTCAAGCGCATAAAACATTGATGCTGCACGTACGATATGGAAAATAACTCCTGTGGCTGTACATTAATTTTAATTTTTAATACTCAAACATTTTTCCATATAGTGCAAAATCAACTTTATCGATTATATTTTCAATAAATAATTGTTAACAATTAAAATAATCAATTAAAAATTTTTAATAGTCTGGTGTCATCCCTTGAAATTACATTGGCAATATGCTTAGAAATAGAATAATTTAAAGAATATTTCAAATTTAATTGTGAGCAAGAAATTTATTATTTAATTTTGAACCTCAATATTTTCAGTCCAACACTTCTATCCAGGTTGTTGTCTTTTGCCATACACTAGTTATACGCACTCATATATAATTATTAACATCTATGCCACTGAAGGATTTTAAAATAAGTTTTGAAATGTTTATGCTGAAAAACTAAAAACCATATGAAGCAAAATTTTCAGAGTTAAAGGGAAATATAATCACGTTCTTCTTAGTCAAAAAGAAAATATTTTTCTTTCAGAACATCATTACTCAGTAGCTTGCATTTCTGCGGACGCTAAAAAGATCAAAGATCTTTTAAAAACATTTTTTCTAGCGTTAAGAGAAACAACACAAATCAACACATACCAAACTAAATATGAATTACTAACGTATGAATTTTTTCTCCTATTATACATTCTATTTATTTCTATGTTTTATTTCAGAGTTGTAAAGTAGCACTAGTATGTAGTAGATTAAGTTTACGAAAAGATACATATATTCTCCTCGATTGGAGATGTTTCCATTCCAGTATATGTCATTTTATACGTTTTAACTCCCCCCTCCCCGATTTTACCCTTATAGTTACATATATTTCTTTTCGTTTCCTAGGTTCTTATCGAAATACACACTCTGTACTCTCTAGTTTTATTAGTATATTCATATTTCTTTTTCCCAATTTCAAGACCACAAACTTGGCTAACTCAATTTTGAAGAGCATTATTTTTGCTACATTTGATTCTTTTGTTTTTTATCAAGAGAGGCAGCTACATTAAAAAATAAGAAACACTGGGGGTAAGAAAAGAAATCTAGAGACAAATGTGCATGTTGATGCTTCTATCTGTATCAACCAAGAACCCTCTCGGGAGCTCAACAAACTTGGGCAATTAATAAAGAATTTTCTTATTCTATGATAGGAAGGGAAAGACAAATTTCTTAAAAGCCAACATTTCCAAAGTTTTAATGGCGTCTTTTGAATTTCAAGAAGTTTTTGGTTAGTGTTGCTTTAAATTTAGAATTTGAGATGCATCATGTTTTTATTAAGTTTTATTTCCAGTTTTCTATTACGAATATATTACATAAAATGTTTTAAATATATACTCTTCGTTTATACAGACACAAGAATTATATATGTACTGAGTAGTTGAAAACCATTTTGACACTTTTGAAATGTATATATATTTTAAATTGGAATGCTTATAGAAAATGTAACCTTTTACAAAAATACACAGCCATCTACATCATTTTTAAAGGAAATTAAAATCTGGATTCAATGAAAAAATAAAATATTACCAGTAGAAAATGGTTATGCTGCAATAAATATTGGTATACATTAGATATATAAGATTGCAGTGAAATATCAGTACTTATATAGTAAGATAGCTTTTATTTTTTATTACAGATTCCCATCGCACTCTTTGAAGACACTTGTCTGAACATGCCGTCCATCAAATAACAAGGAACTAATAAAGGGTATAGTTGTTTCCTGGCATCTTGTAATAATGAAAGAAGAGCTTAAAACTCTATCGTCAGCTCAATGAAAAATCAATATTAAATTCTAATAAAAAATAAAAAGGCTACCTTATTAATTTATCACTAACACTCTTATCGGTACATATCACTCTCACTCTTATCGTTACACATCACTCTCACTCTCATCGATACACATCACTCACTCTTATCGGTACACACCACTCTCACCCTTTTCGGTATGCATCAGTATGTAATGTATACTGGTATGTATCTTATTTTAACTTTTTCTATTGCAAATATGTGAATTTTGTTTTCTTTAATAATACATACCACTTTGTATTTTCTGAAACGAAGTATTTTCTATGAGCATGCAAAATTAATAAATTGAATTTCCACATGTGCTCACAATTCTGGCCATTACTGTATGTATATATATATATATATATATATATATGTGCGTGTGTGTGTATCATCATATAGCCTTACTTAATCATAACTAACAGAACAAAAATTTAAACTCAATAAGAGAAAATACTAATAAGTATCTTCATTTAATGACTATGATTTAAGTTGTAACTCTTTGCAGATGTTGAAGAAACAAAGACTGAAATAATATAACATAATTTAAGAATTTAAAAATTCTAAGATGACGGTGGAAGAGAAAATCATTCTTTTTTGAAAACATACGCTGTTTTTAAGCAAACGTAATATTCAATGTTGTTTAATTTTAAAATAGTACTTAATACGGTAAGGAATAAAAATATGATGCTGATGAAATTGATTAGATAATTATGATTTTATGGCTCTTGTTCTAAAAATTGGGAAATAAAACATTATTATTTACGATTGCAAAGTTGACACCTTTGAATTTTGAATAATTTCTACTGATAATTGAGTTTTCTTTTTTTTAAAATGAAAAAACAGGTATTTTTGTACTAGTGTTGAAAAATATGGTGTGCAATATTTAAGATTTAAAATTAAAATTTTTAGATTAAGTTGCTACTTAATGTATGATGTATTTGATTACCTTTCTTTTCTTGATTTTAAAATTAATTTACAGAATAGAATAAGTGTGGATGCTTTTTGAAAATCGATTCTTTTAATAAATTACCTTGAACGAATCTAAATTTTCTTAAAAATTAAAACATGTGGTAGGTTTTCTCCAGACGGGCAGGAATTATACGTGGAAACTGAGTCGCATTCGATTCTTAGAGACATAGGAGATTAAAAAAGAACTACAATGGGAACTAACAACTGTGAAAGAACACTGAAAGCGAATGGACAGTTTCAAAATTTACACATATTTATTGTACAGAACACAAGTTCTTATTTCTGACATTATTTTGTTCTTGCCTACATAATACATCTCCTAAAGATGACCATCAAGAATTTACCGTATGCAAATTTCCAGCTAGAGAAAGACTTGTTTAATGGTCTCGGTTTCAGTAAAGCGTCAATCAACAAATGTTGTTTATTAAAAACGACACATTATGAACTCTTTGAAGTAATCGATGATAACATCGTCCAAAATTATTTACGAATAATATGGTGTATCCCCCTTGTAAATAATTGCAAAGATTTGCCGTGGATATCCAGGAAGTCAATATTTTTTGTTAGTTCGTTTTAAGACCTGACATCTTACCAAACCGTTTGCTCAGCGCATCATACCGGGCTTGTTTGGAACAAGTGATTGTCAATTTATTGCAGACTGTTCCACTTCCCATTCATAAAGATATGGTTTATATGCGATGGAGTCCCAGCACATTAAGACACATTTGAAAGCCACGTTAACCACACAAGGGATCGAGTAAGGAGGACCTACGGCTTGGCCCAGTGTTTATCAAACTGTGGGGCGCACTCCCCTAGGGGGGTGATAACTCTACAAGGGGGGGCGCGAGCTTATCAAAAAGTCAAAAATAAAAGATTATTTTTTTTAAAAAAATTATTCATTTACTAAAAGGAAGCAAAAAAAAAGAAAAATAAATAAATACATTCTGTCATAAAATAAAATAAAATACACAATTACACTGATATAATGCACTTATACATGGAGCAGTAATGACCAATGTGCTTCATAATTAATTTAACAATACTAAGTTAAGAACAAGTTTTTAATAATTACCAGTTATTTCCATGGGCATGTTATAAAATTATATACAAAATTTGGCATTTATCTTGATAATTTGAATGGTTTATAATTAGAGTAGCCTTGTATGTAGCTTGATATTACATGGAGGGAGGCGTGAGGAAAATTATGATTGAAAATGGGGTCGCAAGTATAGAAAGTTTGAGAAGCACTGGCTTAGCCTCTTCCCAACGAACCTTATTCCACTCTACTTTCCTTCTAGGGGCATAAGGAATTTTTAGCGCACGAAACTCCAAAGGACTCGGAAGATCTTGTATACGAAAATCTTGTTCCTGCAAGTAAAATTTAAACAACACCAGGAATCTACAAAAGATAATTCAATCATTCATTCATCGATCTGAATATTGCCACACGTGCATCCGCCATTTTAAGCACTTGCTGTGTATTTCTCGTAGCAATAAATCATACTGTGGAACATTTAGTATTGTTGGTTCACTTTCCCAATATGGCCATAAGTAGATTTTTACAGATTTTAATTCTTATTGTACAGTTTTCTGACTCTCAGAATGGCATTCGACCGTATTTTTTATAGCTATTTCCCTTCTAGATGGATATTATCCTCCATCTAATTTAGTAAAAAAAAATTAGACTTACCCTATATGTATTATTTTTTTCTGTGAATTTTAAGTACGTGCTTTTAGATGTAGGTGAAAATGAAATCCACAAACCAGTTTTTTATACATTTAAAAAATGTATAACTTTTGTTGTTCTTTTTGGTTGATTTTTCAATAATTTTAATATTATTAGTATTAAAGTATCCATGTTTCTTCCATATAAGTTTAATTTATTAATAAATCGCTGTATAGTTTATTATTTCCCTTAACTTTATTTCGTAATATATGGCTATTGTGTTGTGCAAATCACTATATATAAGTCTGGGCTTTACAGTCTGTTTTAAAGTAATTCAGACTTCCTTAATTTCCCTTCCCTAATTCCACCGGTGGAATGGAAATTATCTAATCATAAGAGGATGATATTGAACACATTTGTGAAAAGGAAAATTTTATAGAGTTCTTAAAATTTATTGGTTACAGAACAGTGCTACTTATTAAATAACCTCAGCAGTGTGATGTATCTGCTGTTAATTAATATAATTAATTTTTCTAAGACAACACTTTTTTCTAAATTGTATACATCCTATTTATATAAACATTTATATAAAACATTAATGTCTTTATTTATGTTTCTTAGAAATAAAATTATCTTATTTATTATATTATTAAGTTCTACTCTTGGAAACATTGTCGTCTTAATTTGTTATCAATATATTTCACACTGTTGTTTGTACAAAAGGCAACACCATGAAGGAATCATCACTTATAAGATGTTTCGTAAAATAATAAAGTTTCAGAGCCACCGCACATGCGTGGCCTGCGCAGCCCTCTCTGAAGTGATTTGAACGCGTACAAATAGAGGGCTGTAGCGGGACGTTGAAAATAGTTAACGGTTATTTGTTTGTGGCGAATTGCTTATTGAGACCTAAGTATGCCTCTATGACGAACTAAGGAGAAAGGCAAACCATCGATGGTTGCGTCTGCAATGGGCTCATGAGCACAGAGCCTGGCAAGCTAATTGGCACCATGTTGTCTTTCCAGAGGTATCACACTTCAGTTTGTGGGACCATGATGGCTGCATTTGTGTTAGAAGTGAACACTGCCTTCCAGAGTGCGATATCGAATGACATAGTGGATTAACACCCGGAGTTATGGTTTGGAGTGCCATTTTGTATCATGGACGATTCAATTTGCTACGAATTGAGGGTATTCTCAATAGCAACAGGTTTGTCTGTGAAGTGCTACAGCCTGAAATCGTTCCCTTCCTTTAAGTTATCTCTGGAACTATATATTTCAGCAGGATAATGCACACCCACATGTTGCAAAGACTGTACGAGACTTTTGTTCAGCCCAACACATGCAACTTTTTCCTCGGCCTGCTTATTCACCGGATATGTCGCCAATTGAGAAGTTGGTTGGCATCTCGTTAGTGATCCTCGTCCTGCAGTTTCAAGAGACCAACTTTTGCTGCGCAAACAAACAATATGGAATTTTTCTGCAAGCAGACGTTCAAAATCAGTTTTTATTGCAGCGCTTGGTAGCCACATTAAAGACCGATTTCGGACACTTAATATTGATCTTTTGCTTTGAAAATTTCGTCGTTTATTTGTACTAATACAAGTCGTTTGTGCATTAAATTTCATTTAATTCTGATGATTTCTCAATGGTGTTGCATTTTTACAATCATCAGTTTATAATAAATTTATAAATTATTGTTTTTTATTGAATATAAAAAAATGTTAAAATTAGTTTTAATAAAGTTACGAGTACTTTTCCCATGTTTTATAAAAAATATTTATAATCTCCCCCAATTAACTATATGTATGATATAGAACCATTATTAAAACAACATCTTTATATAAGAAATAGACAATATTTAACATCGTGTTATTCATTAGATTTTATAAAAGAAATAATTTTTAACTGATCTAGGCGGAATCACACAGATTAGTTAAATTAGAAATAACCATTCATAGTTCACTAATAAGAGTAGCATTTGATACAAAATTAAAAATTCCAATCCCGAATTTTTTAAAAAATTTTTAAAAGAGTACGCTGTACTTATAAATATATTTGATAACAAGTAATATTAATCAAATGTGAGTTTTTATCATCGTAAATAAATTAGAATTATTAATTATTTGAACCCATCAAGTATAATTAATTTTCTACGGCGGATATCAAATATCAGTATAAAGAGTCGAAATTTTTCTTAATGAAAAATAGATTTCTAACATTATTTGATACCTAAAATATCATAATTAAACAGAAAATACAGGAAACATACACATGAAAATTACACAATTCAAAACCTTAAATACACGGAAAATATCACAAAATTTGGATAGCATATATTTGATTGTAAATAAAATTTCACGATTTTATTAAAGTCTCGATATTGTGTAGAATTTTATATCCTGCTATCTTACCATCTTAATTTTTTTTAATTTTCTAATATGAAATAAGTTGTTTTCCTAAAGTTAGTACACTATCTTACGAAATATGAGTCAAATTGAGTATCATTATGAAATTTACTGACCTACTTAGTTCATGTGTGTGTGATGTTATAGAATATATTAAAAATGTATTATACGTTACGGTGGGTCATGTTTAAATGGAAAATAAATTATCAATCAACATTACCAATACCTAAAAGGTGTTCTTTAATGTGTATATTAGGAGAAAAATAATTAAAAATATTATTTCCAATATTAGTATTGCCATAAATGGGTTGTGTTTCGAAAAAATAAATATATATATATATGCCTTATTTTATTTAGATTTTATTTTAATCAACTTAAAGTTTTTTTCACAACAATATAAATAACCAAGAAGGGTGACCTTTGATAAATGTGTACTCTGTGAGTGTATAAATAATGAATATTACATTGCATATTTTGCAACATATTATAACCCCACCTCTTTCTCCTCACCTTTGAACCAGTTCACTCTAAGCGTTTCCTGTATTCTCTCTCTCTCTATTTTATCCTGCACTGTAATTTTCACAGTATACGTTTTTAAAATTTAATACTAAAGAAGCAGTTAAATGTACCTTATATTATTTTCTGATAGTGGCTTAGAAAGTGTCTTCTCTCATTGCAAAAAACGTTAAAAAGTACTAATATACCTATTCTCCTTTCTTAAAAAAAGTTCGAAATTTTACCATAAGCAATCTCAGATATCTAAGATTCATTCCCCTTGGGTTAGGAGTTGAAATAAAAAAAAATTAAAATTTATTTTTCTCTTCTCTATACCAGAGGATATCTTTTCCGCATTGGTAAATTTTCAAATCGTGTAAAAAAGAAATTTGTCCATTTACGGTAAAATCCGGTGTATAACGCTCAATTTAAACACAAGAAAAATAAGTTTGAAATTTAAGGGTGCGAATAAGACGCCAACCATGGTTCAAAATTACGTGGTCCGTCGCCAAAAGCCCTCGTATAGCTGAACAGTGTGACGTTAATATTCACTCACTCAAGCGAATAAGAATCCGGGTATGAAAATTATAGCTTTAAAATAAAGAAAGAGAAGAACATTGTAAACATTAGACTTCTACATTCATCAAAATACTGTTTATTTAAAATAAATTACATACCTAATAAACTTAGAGTTATCGATCTTGAAGCAGATTATGTTTTCAAACCCCGGGATAATATCTTGGATAAATGACTTCAAAACATAAAAGCATTGCTTACTAATATTTCGGGTTTCTTCATAAAAATATGTGCGTTATACGGCAAATATATATAAAAATTAAAAATAAATGCGCGTTGAAAGTATATGTGAGTGTCATGCGCCAAATTTTAAGAAGTATAATGGGATTTATAAATATTTTCAAAACAGTGGAAGTTTCTACTCTTTTTATTAATTTACATATTTATGTTGATTAACAAACATCTGGATAACAAAGAAATAAACATTTTTCCCCTGACGACAGAAAAAAATTATCAAATTAAATAAAAATGACGTTCATCTGGATGCTTCCATGTTCAGAAAGGTTTAAGTTCTGTTATTAGATTTCAAGGAATACATGGGACAGTATTAGTAGCGAGAGGATTTTTAAATAGGTATTACTATGATAGGAAGTTCCTTTGAGGTTGATTTAATAAATACGCCGAGATGAGTGGAATTCATTAATCCACTTAATTCATTCAATTGCTTTGAATCGAGAATAGCTTTAGGGTTTATCATAGTATCTCAAATAAAAGCAATTATAGTATCCCATTAACGATAAATTTACAATTGTTTATACATAAAAGAGATAATCAATTGTTATTGAAGTCAGTTATTTGATATTATAGAGATCTTTTGTCGAAAGCTCACTTGGTATTCACGCAACAAATTTTGTTTGACAACCTCACAGTTCTGTTTTCTATTTCATTTTTATGCATACTTTTTCAACTGCTTATACTAAAGACAAACATTATTTTTTCTTTCTTTCACGAGTGCTTAGCAGCGAAAAAAAAACAATTACTCGACTATATTATTTAACTTTTTTTCTCCGGGATATCGAATTATGAATGCATTATTGATTTCTTTTACGTATTTACTTTCTTTTGCTTTTCATTTTATCACATCTCATATAACCAACAAACCGCGATATATTAACATAAAAAGTAAAACAAAAATAATAGACATATTTGAAATATTGAGTTAAAAGGGTTCTTATACCGAAACAACAAACAATTTATCCATGAAAATTTAAACTCCAATAGCAGAAAAAAAAAGCTTAACTTAAATCACATAGAGTTTTGAAAACCTATAAAATTTATATGCAGGAATTCAGGAAACAATATTTAACATGAGGATGCTTCTCAGTATACGTACAAATCTCAATTCTTATATTTGATCGGAATGCATGTACATCATTTATAGTACATGTATACTTTACAACTATCAAAAGAAAAAAAGAGAAATAATTAAAATACAAAAAACCCCTGTCAAATACAATTAGGATTCACCTCTTTCTTTTACAATCGTTAGTAGAGCTTACTCTGCTTCTTGACATAGATACATTGCCTGGAGATTTGTTCAGTTTACATTGATACTCAAGCTACATGTCAGTTCTTACTTCCATGCTAAGAATTCAGTAAAAGTATAATATCATTTATAAAATGGTAATATTTATTTTTTCTGGCTTTTATCATATTTATGCTATCTTGCACATAAATTTGCGTTTCTTCAATGTATCTTATGCTGGTGTATAACTTTCCTCACAAGGTATCACTTTACAGGTGTTACAAGTATTTAGAATTGAATAACAATAACAAATTTGAATTGGTGAATATGGAAACTATTTATTATTGAATTGGAGTATTCAAATTAAATTTTTAAAAAAAATCATATTTCACTTTTTTTAATTTTTCACACACTAAAATAATGTAGACTTAAAGTAACCCTATGTCATATGTAAAACAATGCACTGCAGTAGTCAATGTATAAAAAAATAGAAAACATGTGTAAGTAATGTGTTTGTATATAGAAATAAATTAAATGGATGTGTGTAATTATTTTAAGATTTTTAATGAATTATCTTTGTATTTTAGTATTATATACTTCTGCAAGTACTAAGGAAGTTTATAGAAAATAACGTTTGAATTTTTCTTGAGAGACTAAACTTCTTGCATCCAAAGCTCAAAATCTCTTCTGTATATATATTTCGGCCTAATTATCAGACTGCGTAACTCGACCGATGTAACTGATTTGATATAGGAGTGCAACGCGTCAAGCGCTTTTTGGCGCGATTCCTTAATAACGCCAGGCATCGGTTATTGTCGGGTTACATGAAATCCAAGATGACGGCTGAGCGTTTCCCTTCAGTTTTGTCTACGCCATGCCCCAATGCGCGCTCCGCTTTTAATTTATTCCTTCGATCAGTGTAATCACTGTTTTTTTATTTCGTAATAAAACTAGATTTCGAAGGGAGAGGTGGTGGCAAGATTTCAACATAAAATAAATACAACAGAAAGTAATATTAACATATTACACTTTCAGATATAAATTATTTACACTAGTTTAAGAGTTCATTACAAAAAATTTGTAAAAATATCGCAAGATAAAAATATCAAAGTAAACCATATTGTAATATTATCGCCTATCTTGGCGAAAATAAACAACAAGCCCTAGCCCTACTGTATCAAATTAGCATCCTAGATGGAGTTACGCAGTCTGATAATTAGATCGACGATATGTATCAAATATTGAATTTATACAAACACAGATAAGTTCTATGGAATCTTAACAAATGGAAAATAATGCTTAATTTGCGAAAGCAATAGTGAATCGTAAACGTTGTCTTACTGAGATACATATCAGAAAAAAATATTTCAAGAACTCAGTGTTCAATCTGATGAAAGAAACTGAGATAAAATGACGAATAAATTAAATTACATAATCAATGCAAAATTGTCTGTCAATCACATATATTACTATGAGAAAATAAGAAACCGTACATTAATCGATAAGTTTGTTACCGGTTTCCCTTAGCCGTACATTCTTAAGAAAATTTGAAACAGACGAGAGAACAATTTATAACTTTCTATGGTACCTGTACATTTAGGCAATATTTAATAACAAAGCCAAGGGGCAAACATGGAATTCAATTATGGTTGATGTTAGATGTCAGACACCCTTATGTATACTCAGCTAAATGAATACAGGAAATACTTTTCGTTGTAAGTGGTGCTGTAGGAATCTTGGAAGAAACGTTATTTTGCACCTTCCAAAATCAATTGAGGACACTTCTCTGAGCAGTACTCATGATAATGTTTTTCCCAGATTATATCCCTATTGAAGTATTATTTCGATAACTTGTTCTATTTTTTCACAAATAGTGGAGTAAATGTAAGGGACAATGTAGCTGCTACTTATGCATTGAAAAATGGAAAAGAGAAGTTGGCAAATTTATTTATTTTTTTATCACGCTTTTACAAGTTTCACTTGTACGTAATGGAATCTTTGAACTCGATTTTTACCTACTTTAAAAGGGAGAGATTAATTCGAAATTTTGTACACTTGTCAAGGACCGATAACAATATAATAATTTCATAATTTTGTTGCATTATCCTTATTAGGATAATTAAGAATACGATTTATAGATTGGGCAACTAGTTCCATATACCACTTTCACATTTGGTGACTTATAGCATACACCATTTATAGATTTGGTGATTAATTTCAGGTTTTGCGACTAAAAGATTAAGGTGCAACCCTAAAATCGGAAGACTCGTGCATGTGAAAAAAATAATTTATGTTCTAACTTTTCTAAATATTTTTTTTTTATTTTTGTAAAGCAATATACGCTTAGAAGTTGTGACGAATCTATACGGAAATTTATCACTAACCTTCTGAACCGACCTTTTTAGGGAAATTTAATTCCCTACCTATTTCCAATCAACTCCAAAAGCGTACAGGATTCCTTGTATGTAGATTAGATTCAGTATTTAAGTCAAACAGAAATAGTAAAGGATTAGAGGAGTAGGAGATAGATATTGAAACATAAAGTTATAGTGAATTTGAATTGAAGTTTTATTGTTGGAGGTAATTTAATTTCATGAAGAATTGAGAATCCGAGTGGTAAATATAGAATTGTATTTAAGTTTCATTAAAGTTATAAGAGTGAGATTAAAGTTAAATGTTCAATAAGAACATTATTAAATATAATTCTGGGATCTCTTATCGTGGTAATTTCTGCGTGATCGTTATTTAATAAATTAATTAATTGGATCATTAATTATTTAAGTTAATTTAAAGGATATTATCTTTAAAACCTCATAATATTAGAAGTAATTGTTAATAAGTCTTTGATTCTATTTGAGAAAGATAACCAAATAAAGAAAGTTATTTATAAAAATGGCTACTGGTTCTTTTATGACTCAGAATATTTCTCGTTTTGAAAATGAGGTCCTAAGGGACCTTCACAAAGTGGAGTAAGAGCTATCATTATAGCAATACGTTTAGAAGGCGATAATACTGTTGACATTTAATATTTTTTCTTAACACGCTTTTATTAGCTATACCTGTATCTATCGAGACGGAATCTTTGAAATATAACTATATGGGACTCATCCGAGGCCCCGTAAGCGGAGAGAATAAATACCCTTCAGACTCGTTAATTAATATCCATTAAAGAGCAAGGCTAATTCTAGCAACCACGCAATTCTGGCTCCAAATGTAAAACTCAAGAATAAATTTAACAAAGGATAAATGATAGTTTTAAAAACTAAAAAAATCGGTCTTTCATTGTAAATCGAACTCAAAAATAAAAAATAAATTATAGTTTAAAAAAAGGTAAAAAACACGTTTTTATTGTGAATCGAACTAAAAAGTAAAAAAATAGTTCTTAATATAAGAATAAAATAATGAACAAGAAAATTATAATGTTATTGTGGTAAAAGCTTCGGGTGCTTTGTACTACATTTTTACACTAACTCAGCATTTCGGAACAGAACCAGTAATAAATTATAACAATTAATATAGAGCATCCTATGCGTTTTCTCCAATGATATTAATTTACTCGTTAATCATTTCTAATAATTAACTAAAATATGTATGAGTTACTATAGTACCGTATTTACTTGAGTATAAGACGCAACATTTTATCTGTGTTAATGCTACTGAAAATCAGTCGCTGGTTAGAATCGAAGTCAAAACATTTATCGGCTAAGGGACATTGAGTTTTCACCCTTTTCAAAGGAAAATGTGGAAAGTTTGTGTGTTTATATTAAATATTTTTTTTGGATGTGCTATCCTTCGATCACCTAAATACCAATGACATCTGTAATAGAATCAAGAAGAGTTCATAATGCCTCAAGGTTGAAAAAGAAAGTGATTTTAAATGCAGTAAAAAAGGAAACCGACCAGCAGCCGCTGAACATTTAACAAGGATGAAACAAAGATACGTCGATGGCGTAAACACAAAATTAGTTTTCCTTGTAAATGTTCAACAGTCTTATTTGGTTATTAAAAAACAAGCTGCATAATAAAGACATTGTGTGGCATGGAAGACGACACCGTGTGGGGAAATAATGACAACGGTATCATTTCCAAAGTTCGCAGTGGCAATGGGAGTGACGAATGATTTTCGAAATGTGATACTAACGGTTAGAGTAACTGCAGATCATTGTATGTATTGAAAATTTTTTAAAACTGGTAAATAAATTGTTTCTTAACTTCCTATTAATCCTCAATATTTTTTTTTATTTTTTATTTGTTAAGTATGGTGTATATATTGATGAGAGAGCCTTCCATACAATTTTTTATTCTTTCTTTAAACCGTGTAGAAAATTAGGGATGCGGCTCAGAATCAATATCATCAATGTTTCACGAAATTATTTTGAGAATTTGAAGTACGGATGAGAATCCAGTTAATAAGGGAATTCGTTTTTATGTATAAAATAGAACTGTACAAAAAATGCCTCTTAAGGTCTAGTGTAATTATTTACGAACCTGATCAATTAGATCCACATAAGTAAAACGCAACATTTATTTCCAGGGGTTAGAGAAAATGCTGTAGTTTGTTTTTAAATGAAGCTACAAATGATCCCATTACATTTTAGACACATTGAACCTTAAATTTTTCGCTATGGGAAAGAAAAAAAAGTTGCTTCCGCTCATTCAAAGTCTAATGTTGCACGGGAATAAATTTTGAGTTTGTTTGAAAAGTGTTGTTTAAGCGATTAAAACACTTATTGTGAACAAAAAATTGAAATAAAAACTTATAGATTTAAATAGTTTAATATATTAACATGTTCCTTAATGCAAAAAGAAACTTCATTGGTACAATATTCTCTTTCTCTTTTCTTTGAACTCATGACAGAATTCGATTTTTCATCATTAGTGAATTGCCATATAAAAACGTTTGCTTTTCAAGGCAGTATAATTATATTCGTGGCCCTCTTCCACGCATTCGTCAATTCAAGCACTGCATGGAATTGCAAACACTCCAAGAGATATTTTTAGAACCTGTACAGCTCTCATGATAGTGCGTCAAGGGCAAGGAAGGATACATTATGAAGGAAAACGATGATTTTTCAATGCAGTAAACATGGCACACAGCATTATTTTTCCATGTTTTCTTTCACTACAATAAAGGATAGAACTAAAAGAAGTACCGAAAAAGTAAATATAGTACAAGTGAAAAATAAATAGAGGATAGAAAAAATATAGATTAGTAGGTGTACTCTATAAAAGAATTGGCCAAATATAAAGTGTAATGGGTATAAATGCAATTACAATCACTCTGTGGCAGCTCAAATCAATTCGTCTGCTGATTTGCAGCTTTTAATTAAATGTAATAAAAGTTAATGAAAATATGTTTTCTGATCTTTCTGACATATGGCGGAGTTCTACATCAAAAGTAGCCGTCTTCCCCCATTATGGTGATTATGACAGTCGGTTTGTTATAGAGAGGGCTCGGGTTCCAATCCCGAATAAGGCATGGATGTATTTTCAGGAAAAAGTCGGACTTTTGCCTGAAATGATATCCCGTCCAGAATGGAAAGCAGCGCACCCCTTCTATTATATGCTGAAATCATCGTTTGAATAATAAAAGTCTATATTCTTCTGTGTTTGTAATGTATGTTTCTATCCGTCTATTTCTCCTCGTTCATATGTATCCCCGGTAGAAACACACGACAACTACAACAACATATCAAAAATAGGATTTTTCCATACAGAAACAAGGATATGAAATAAACACAAGAGGAAACAACAAAGTACCATTGGAATTGCATATACTAATGCTCTACAAATTTAATATTCTTATTAATCAAATTAATTGTTTCCAACTTATAAGCATGTGCACGATGATTGTGAATTAATTAATACCAACACAGGTATAAACAATTCTATAACAATTTAGCATTATAATTGCATTACATTCCTTCTATATCATCACCAGCAAAGATTATAACATTTTGCCAAATGCCAGGAAGCCGTTGGAGACCATTAGCAATGCATCGATTGCTGATGCCATAATTGGACCGCCATTCTGTGCATGGCGTACAGATGCAACGTCATGAAATCGGTGGCCTCGAAGTTTGTTTAAATTCAAAACCTAACCTGATTAAAGTCACAAGGATTCATGTCAGATGAGCAGTGAGGTTGTTTCAAGGTTTCCTACTTCCATCGTCACAATAGAAGAGTGATATTGTTTGCTACATGACAAAGAACGCTATAATACAACATGATACGGGCATTGTTTTGCAATAAACATGGGCGTTAATGCCGTATAGCCAGACGCAGATGGTACTGGTCAAATCACAAATAGTCTGCGTTTACAGTGTGCCCTGCAAGCACATCAAGCGTAAGAATCACACCCTCCAAATCGTACGCCACAATCGGCTCATCCTGTATCGACTAGGTTCCTATCGAGATTTATGTGGACAAGGAGAACTTCGGTGACATCAATCCTTTGATCGAAGATATAATTCAGGCTCATTCCGACCCAAACGAAACGTTTTAACTCATCTTTCAATCTTCCCTCAAGGCAATGTATTTTCTTCTCAGAATACCATTAATCCTCGATATCATTCTGAATCATTTTTACCAGCGCAACATCGATTTTATGCCAAGAAGGCTGATCACTTTTTTGAAAATATGCTTTAGAGCGATGGGAACGAAACTGTACTTTAACGCCATACACAACAACCCTTCTAACTAGATCGACTGTGTTTTGCATCCTACACATCGACAACTACGAACACAGCATCCTCATTCCCATATTCTATTTGTACATGCCTGCTTCTCTGCTAGTTTCTAGGATAAGTTACCACTATTTAAATTACAAGTCTCGCACATGACATTAAACCTTTATAATTTTATTCACATATGTGCTAAAAATAGAAAAAAATGTTCCTTAACTTCCTACAAATTTAAATTTTTAACGTACTGCATACACATGTATTGTCCATATAAGTGTTTCAGTAGAATATGCTTACCACCCACCCGGTATAGGAGTTAGTGACACTGACTGATGCACGATAGGGCTTTGGTTTGAATCTCAGAGAAGACATAGATGTTTGTAAACGTACAATGTCTGTGTGGCATGCAAGTATTACTCTAAATACCATTTTGAGCCACAAGTCATCTCGTGTAGTTGGTGAAAGACGAGGAAAAGTGGGATGCCTCTAAACACCCACAGGGTGTCCTCCCTCAAAATTGAAGTAGAATCGAGTAAAATTGCACTGCCAAGTATATGGTGATTAAATATACGAATAAGACAGACATACATCTAGTCCTTTGACGCAATGGATTTCTTGGGCTTTAATCTTACACCGAATTATAGATGCCCTTAGCAACAACAACATTATTTATTTACTATAATTGGTAAAATATTACGTGCTTGCCTATTTACTTATTTGTAATATATATTCATAAATCTATAAAATCTATTACATAAAAACATATAAATACACAGCGAGGTTGGTATTTTGAATCATTTCCAGATGTCGTTACGAGAATAAAATATAGTATGAAATACTTACATATATAATGCTACAAACCAGGAGTACGAAAATAGTGAAAAAAAAACAAAAACAAATTAGATTGCATTAGTTGTGAGTGTAGGTTGAGAATGAAGTTTGACTACTGATAAACATGTAAAAACATAGTTATTCAAAACAAACTAAGAATGTGTAAGCAAAATACTTTTATAAGAAGAAAAATCTAAATAAAAAAATATATATGAATGAAATTAAGGATCTCGGGGAAGATTTCCACGCATCTGAATAGTTAGAATTCGAAAGAAAATAAAAAAAAGAGAAGGTAACTATTTTTCGTGCTTTTCCAGACTTAATCATGTAGGTGCCACTGCACTCCAATTATGCAGGAAGAAGTCAGGAGCCAAATTGGTGGAAGAGAAAGTTCTTTCAATAGATGGTTGATCTTTTGCTTCAGAATTTTTGTCTTTCTTTCTTAACTGGAAGAAAATAATTTTTTTCTAGAGACTTATTTATATTATTTACTTTAGTATTGAATCTTTAATATTTGTTTCCGGTGTTAAAAAAGGCAGCATGAACAAATAATGCAATGCTTGAGAATTCTATTTAATGAAGGGAATAATTTATTTTGTTTATTTACTCATTTTCCTTTTGCTAAATTTAACGATAAATTGCTTATCACTGAGTTTTTTCCCTGCAAGTATTCATGAACATTGTATAAATTTGTAAAAACAGTTTTTACACAGGGGGTATTTAAACTCTGCTGCAATACTTTAAGGGTGATAGTACACATCAAGACAAATAATAGTAAATAGGAAACTTAGGGTTCCAAACGCCTTCCAATGGAGATAAGTGCCATTAAAGTTTAGGGACCGAAATTTCAAATGACTATAAAAAACGGAAAAATGGGTCGTTTCGTTAACTGTTTTATTATTCCTTTTGTCAGTATTTTCTGGAAAAATAAATTTTAAAAATAAAGCTCAAAATATGTCGACAGATGGCGCTTTAGACTTTGGAGTAACGAACAACTATTTTTTACTGTTATTTTTTGTATCACATTAAATGCTTTCATAAGCTTAGACTTAAACTTAAATTTTGAGCTCACAATTTGATTCGTGGGATGTGGTGAAGTAGCGCAAATAGAATTGTGTTCAGGAGGTGAAATTTGGAACTCCCTTCCCTCTGAACAGAGTTCAGTTATTTCCGATCTTGGTGTCGTAGACCAGGCAGCAACTACTACCTTTTAAACGTAAAGTAAACGAGAGAGGGATGACAATTTTTTTTAAAAAAAATATATTCATAATATAAATGAGCAACTTCTCTGCTCAAAATAAAAAGAAACAATTTGATGTACGCCAGTAGTGCGTATGAATGAAGGTTGAATGAATGATGACACGTAGAAAGTGGTACACGCATGATTTTCTTGCTGAATCACAAAAACTGCTCGGAAAATTAGCCTCACAGCGCAGGCCTAGGGAATGTCGAACATTAGCAAATTCCCCGGAATCTCCCGGATTTTGCCTGCTACAACGCCAATGCTCGCATACAGGGCTTCGTTAGAGTCGACGGGGCTTGCGTAAACTAGACTCTTAATATGGCCCCAGAGGAAGAAGTCTAGGCAGGAGAGGTCAGGCGAGCATGTAGGCCAATTTAACGGACCTCCCCACCCAATCCCTCGACCTGGATTTGCTGTATCCAATACACTTCGCACATCTGCGCTGAAATGTGCAGGCTATCCATCATGTTGGAACCACACACGAGCTTTTATGTTGGCTGGAACACTTTTCAGTAGAACTTTACATTCTTACATACAATTAGCTCCATGCAGTTAAATCCTTGTGCACTACACTGTGTATGCAAATCTGGTATTTTGCGCGGAGAATTTGCTCATGTCTGTTATGAATAACTTTTTTATTTAATTTTGTCATCCATTTCTCGTTTATTTTACGTTTAGTGGGTAGTAGCTGCTGCCTTGTCTATGACCGAGCATCGAAGATCGTGAATAACTGAACAGAGTACAGGGAAGAAGGCGAGTTTAAATTTCATTCCCTGAACACAGTTGAGTTTGCGCCACTTAACCTTCCCCAACGATTCAAATTTGAGCTCAAAATTAAAGTTTAAATCTAAGATTTTGAAAACATTTAATGTGATATAAAAAATAACAGTAAAAAATAGTTGTTCATTACTCCAAAGTCTAAAGCAACCTCTATTGACATTTTTTAAGATTTATCTTTAGTATATATTTTTTAAGAAAATATTGGCAAAAAGAATAATTTTAGCGAAAACCGCTAACGAATCGACCCATTTTTTCCGTTTTTTATAATCATGTAAAATTTGGGACGCAAAACTTTAACGGTGCCTATCTCCTTTGGAAGACGTTTGAGGCCCTAAGTTTCCTATTTACTACTGTTTGTCTTGATGTGTATTATCAACCCTTAACTTTTTGCCGAAGTGCTTAAATACACCATGCATATCATGAAAACTAATGAAACAGAAAATGGTCCGTTTATAAAAACTTTAATAACAAAGGCAATGTAGTAAGAATAGCAATGTATCATGATTTCTTATAACATTTTCTTCATGATAATAAAGAGTGTCTACATATATATTTACTCTTTTTCTTCCCCATACTCTCGCATGTATGCGCAAGCGCACACACATACAAATACACAAAAAAACTACAAATATATATATATATATATATATATATATATATATATATATATATATATATATATATATATATATATATATATATATATATATATATACACATAAATATACAAGAGAGGGACGAAATAATAAAACATCAATTTCGAAATGTTTCATACTTTTACTGTCCAATACAGCCCTGTCAACTGTAATACAATAGTCTGTTGTCCAATATTGGCGAAATGAATTGCATTGATTAATCATGTGGCAGCGTTTCTCAAACTGTGGGAACTCCACCCTAGGGGGCATGATAACATTACGAGGGGGCCGAGAACACATTGAAAAGTCAAAAACAGAAGATTACTTTAAAAAAATTATATATTTACTAAAAGTAAACATAAAATACGCGTTCAGACACAATAAAAATAAAATAAATATTTACACTTACATTATACACATATAAACAATACTAATTTAAGAACTAGTTTCATAATTACCAGTGACATCATGGGCTTGCCAGATTAACAATATATCTTGATAATTTGAACGGTTTAAATTTAATAATACTTTACTGCGGATTAAAAGTTAGGCAATTCGCACCCCAATGTCACCGTTTTCCACGTAGGCACACGTATTTGATGTATTGGGAGATGAGGCAATTCGCAATAAGCAAATCTCTGAAATAAGTAAATCGTTCGCAAACACTGCAAATGTACTTTTATTGCATTTCCAAGCCTTCGGAAATTATATTATGGATAGCAGAGCACAGAAAATATCGTACTTCAGAAAAACGTATATACACACCTGAGGCAATTAATGCTTTGAATGATCAAGACGTTTATATACGCAGGTGACACTTAAGAGGTTTAAGTTATATTGTAGCTTTTGCATCAAAGTATAGTTATCAATGAATTCTACACATAATTAATTTATGCAGGGGAGGCGCGATAACAATTCTGCTTAAATATTGGGTCGCAAGCATTGGAAGTGTAAGAAGCACTGTCATTTGGCGATGTGGCAGTTGTTTCAGAAAATTACGTTCCTTGCAAAGTGCCAGTAAATGTAATATGCTCAATTGGAGAGAAAACGAGGTCATTGGCTGAAACTTACGGTTCGACAAAAATAGAACCTTACCAGCAGTTTTATATGTAACTATATATGGAATTAAGGAATTCTGCACAGATCTGAAAGGAGTCTTTTGCGAAGAGGAAGAAAATCAAAAAGTTTATTCACGGGGATGAAATAATAACGAAGAAAATTGTCGGCTGTAAACTTAGTATTGCAGATAATATGTGATTCGAAATTAAATTTCCAGAAGACTTAACTTCGAAAAATATGCGGCAGAAACAGTATACAACGACTATTCCTGACAATTAATGACCATTCTCAATCCTTTTGTGTCACCACGAAATATTATTCCAGGCTACAAAAAAACTGAGTTCATCTTAACTGGTAGCAGCTATGAAAACGCGTCATTTAGTTTGAGGAAACGTCGGTCACATTATTTCAGATCATTGGAGGGTGGTGAGAACACACAGGGCATAGAGCAGAAGCATTTCGTGTAGTCTGTCTGTGTGTGTTTCTGGCGTAGAAGGGGGTTACCAATTGTGAGACATAATCAAAATCTGTAGGGAAGCAATGTCTTCGCAAGGCAATTGACCGCATGTATTCTTGATAATAAATTGGTATTAGCACCGGATTCTTGTTTCAAAAATTGTCTCTTACAGACCTGTCTATGTTCCAAGACGAAAACACTTCAGCTCGAATGTCTTGATTCATTATATATATATAGCTATATATGTATTGATTCATTATATATATATATATATATATATATATATATGTGTGTGTGTGTGTGTGTGCGATAATTCCTTCTAGCATCATTTTAACTAACTCTTTTTAATAATATTATATTCACATAATCTTTTAATTCTTAGGTTCGAAACTAACACCCTAATCTTAATCGTAATCATCCAGTAGCAGAAATTATTTTCCACTCATTGTAACCCATCATAGCTCTTGTTAAATAATAGTCAAGCGGTCTTCACTGCCGGGTAAAAATACCGTTGTGTTTCGAAATCCCGTTCTCTTCCCTCTTCTGTCTGCAATCATGTAGCCGGCTGCCGCGCGTTGTGTGTTTGCTCTTTGTCTTTGTGTACATTGTGTGAAATTTCGCTGTTCCTTGTCGCTTCTGTTATATGTGTTTGTTTCCGTGTTCTTTCCAAATATCTGTGAATTACAAATGTGAATTGTCCACCTACGTTATGTATACGTAAATAAACAAGTTGGAATTTAATTCTGAAGATGTTTTTCCTGATATCCAAATGCACCAATATCGGCAAACGATACAACATGAATATATATATATATATATATATGACGACCCCCTGGGTCACACCTTGAACACCAAGATTTATTTGAGGCAAAGAACCACTAAGAGCCATTTTGAATAATAATAATATTTATTTATTATTATATTTTTTTCAAAACATTTTCTGCTAACATATAATAAGATAATGTTACGTCTCTTAAAGGGATTTGCCTTTATATTAAATTAAATTACTAAGAATGCAATTAATTAATAATCTAGCTCAAACTCAAGTAATGTTTACCGAAATAGGAGATCGGAGAAACACACGTATTTGAATTCTTAACTTTCATTAACTTTAACTAAGTCGCTTAAACTGACGCTTTTTTTAAGCGTACGTGAATTATATTTACCGCTGGCTTATATCAGCTTTCTGGTACGTCTCGGAGCTCGACGTCTTCACGAATCTAATCTCCTTGAATCTTCTAGTAATACGTTTAAAGATACTGGCTCAATAGCCTACCATCATCTCTCTTGCTATCTCGCAAATCTCGACTTAAATACCTTATCTAATTTAAATATCCCGTACATCTTTTTGGAGTTGATTGGAAATATAAACGCGAATTTATATTCCCCAGAAAGACGCCTAAGAATATTAGTGGAAAGGTTCCGTACAGATTCGTCATATATATACATTTCAAATTGTAGCAACGTAGATCCAAGGAAACTTCTTCAAAATTTTTATTTAATTTCATCAAATTATCATTTTCCACCTTCATTCCGAATTTTCTTTCCGTTATTATATTTCACTTACATACCCTTTGCTTGTATTAAGTAACCAATCATTTTTTGCAAGATTTCAGTTTTTAAATTCCATTTTTAACCTTAACGCTAACATCTTGCTAAATTCAATGCATTAATTTTCTCCTTCTCTCTTTTCCATTATTCCTGTATATGAGTTCTGTATATGCTAAGTTTGTTTCTTCTAAAAACGTAGAACCAAAAAAAAAAAAAAAAAAATTTACTAGACGATGGTATCACCCAACCCATGCATGACCGCGCTGGTACTTTCTACATTCAGGGCTTCGAGAAAATATTTTTTTTCAGTGTCATTTGTGTCAATATAATGTTAATATCAGAAGTATTTAATATTTAAAGATAATTCGAGTCTTAGCAGATATCACAGCAGTTACTTCTCTATTAATAATGTAAATAAATTAAGATATGTAAATAAGTATAAACTTAAACATCAATCTTATATAGATAGATAGATAGATAGATAGATAGATAGATAGATAGATAGATAGATAGATAGATAGATAGATAGATAGATAGATAGATAGATAGATAGATAGATAGATGGATGGATGGATGGATGGATGGATGGATGGATGGATGGATGGATGGATGGATGGATGGATGGATGGATGGATGGATAGATAGATAGATAGATAGATAGATAGATAGATAGATAGATAGATAGATAGATAGATAGATAGATAGATAGATGGATAGATTGATAGATATGATATGATTCGAGTCAGAATCAGACTTAACTTTAAAATGGAACTTTACTCAATAAATTCTCGACATCATCTGACGTTAGGAGGCAGAGAGAAAAGAACACGCTACGATGTGTTTTAAGGGAGGGTCGGTTAGCACAGGAAACACCAATGGGGAAGTATCACGGATTTTATGATTGTACTTGAAAGTTAATGCTGACATATAGGGCTATTAAATATAACGATCTGGAATTAGACATGTTTATTAGCTAGGCCATATTTTTGGAAGAAATAAATGCTTGATTAGTTTGATACTTGGAAATGAAATGAAAAAAAAATGATTTATAAGTGCTAGATAGGAAATTTAATTTTTAATCTAATTTAATTATCCTATACATATAGATGTATATATATATATATATATATATATATATATATATATATATATATACTCATTCCTTCTTCAATTGATAGAATTGATATAAGTAAACTGATTGAACATTTATATCATTGTTTGTATTATAGGAAGTATATGCATATTTGTTAATTATAAATTGCATAACAATGTTACTTAGAAAACACACTACGAAACCTTAGTAATTTTTGGCATCAAACTTTCTTTTTAATTTTCCTGCTTATTAGAAAAAATAAAAGGGTGTTTTTTTTTATTTATTATAGGTATAATATATTTAGTATAATCAGTTATATAAGGTAAAAATTGCAACTACCGCCAAATTTAAGCTAAATCATACGATTTGATATTTCAACTTAGCAATTAATTAAATAGTTCATTTATTTATTTACCAAACTCTCGTGTTTAGCTTTATTACCATTTGACGTCGAGTCACCAAGTGCTGACTGGCGACGTTGTGAGTCGTGTGTTCATCGAGTCCAGTGCATTGGAGCAGGAGGTCGTCATCCGTCCTGACATGAACACCGATCGATCAGGCCAAACCAATGGAGTTATGCTTGCAATAAGTCATATTCGGTGGTTAGGCGAAATAGGCAATGATTTCGGTTCTTTCCAGGTGCCTCGGGATAGGACCTTAAGAGGCCAGGGTTTCCCTTGACTTTCCATGGTTCTTGTTGTTTTCGGGTAGAGGCAGTACTTTCGTCAATGTATGAGGTTATCATACTCTTTGCTATTTTGACGGTCAAGGGGACTTCCGGTTGAGACGACTCAGGTCTCTGCTTGGCTTTTTGGACAACTCTCTCATTACCGGGGGTCCCAGCTTGACTTGGGACCTACTATAAGATCACACATTAGCCGTATCAAACTAGCTTCGCAATTTTTAGTAAGACACTGAATTGTGTAAATGCAGGCAGTTGGAGTGCTAATACTTAAGTCTGAAATTGTTGCAGTGGAATCGCTGAGGAAGATAACTTTTGCAAAACCCAGTCCAGCGGTGAGTAATTGTGTTGTAACTCCATACACAGACGAAACATCATCATCGCAATTGGTGACATTTCTTCTCATGGCCAGTGGATCTTCAAACAGCCTGTGCAGCCATCACACGGTGGCAGTTATGTAACAGCTGAACCATTCTGGTAGATATAAACCATCAGTATAGATATGTAGCCACTCATTCATATAATATCATAGATCAATGATTTCCATAGTGCAGGATTTCAGCTTATGAGAAATGTTTGGCTTCAGCCTTATTTGATGTTATTAAAATAGTAATATATCAAAGCAACCACACAACAGAGTAAATGCTTCCTCTGCCATTTATGTTGTCTGCCAATATCAGATATTTAAATAGAAATCTTATTTTGAAAACCAAGAAGACCTATATCATTTCTCTTTTTAAAATTTGGACACATTTTGAAACATTAAAGTGGGATAGATGTAAAAAAAGCAAAATAAATGCAAAAGAATATAGTTGTTATAAGTGTCATAATTAATAAAAAATTTGCCATACCTCATAAAACTAATTATACAATTTTCTGATCACATTAATTTTTTTAGGAACAAAATACTATTTTATAAAAATAAGGATTTTGTTATATTGAATGGAATTGACACTCTGAGCTTAATCTATCATTAAAGTTAAATGTAATTAAACTAAAATTCAGAATACTAAGCTTATGTTAACTTAAAAGCAATTTTGAGGTATGCAAATACAATTTCTATACTAAATTATAGCAAAACCTCCATCAGATACTAATATTATTTAAAACCTACACACTGTTGTTCATAAGTAAATCAGTTAATAACTGATGTCCAAAAGAGAAATACCTATTGCAGATGATTACTTAGGATAAACCTGCATTTTAGAAGCATTACTTTTATAGTGAAATATATCGACTTTGACTTTAATATGATTGAGGAAGAAAACTCAAGACAATCTATAATGTAATTTTACATTTTTCACTTATTAATCAGATAAAATATATAGTATGTATTATGTGTTTATTGAATTAATTGTCCTCCTAGTTGGAGATGGAGCTTTCAGAAAATACTGTTATTAAAAAAATAAGAACTTTAAGAACGTTTCAACTACTTTTATAAAGAAAATAAATATTCACTTTTTTTTTGAATGTACGCTTATATTTGCAATTTCTTGAATGAAAATTCCCTTTTGTTATATATAAAAAAAGAAAATACTTACATTTAAATGTTTAACGTATAATCTAAAGCACAAAAATTAGCAACATCTTAAATAGATTATGCTTTTTTATACTTTTAGAAAGAGAATTTACTAAATTTTGTTTCTAAAAGATTGTTATTTAATTATATTATTACATATATATATATATATATATATATATATATATATATATATATATATATATATATATATATATATATATATATATATATATATATATATATATATATATATATATATATATATATATATAAAATATAATATATATATATATATAAATATATATATGAATATATATAAATATATATAAATATATATATATATATGTATATATATAAATATATATAAATATATATATAAATATATATATATATATATATATATATATAAATATATATAAATATATGTATATATATATAAAAATATATATATATATATATATATATGTATATATATATAATATATATAAATATATATATATATGTATATATATAAATATATATATATATTTAAATATATATATGTATATATATATATAATATATATATATATATATATATATATATATATATATATATATATATATATATATATATATATATATATATATATATATATATATATATATATATATATATATATATATATATATATATATATATATATATATATATATATATATATATATATATATAAAAACTTTTTCGAGTTGCCTACCAATGCATACTAAAGATAACTTCTGTTAATATTTGACAAAATTTAATATCTGATTTTTATGAACCATAATCCTAAATGTGAAAGGTTATTTGAAATTGTTTCAGGTAAAATAAAAGTGATAATATGATTGTTTAGTTCATGTATCCTAGAAGTATCTAATTTACTTCACGCATGGTAATATATATATATATATATATATATATATATATATATATATATATATATATATATATATATATATACTACTATAAAAACCTAAACAAAATATTATCGAGGCACTGCTGACAAAATTCCGTTAGGTTTAACAATAATAGTATTGCACATTAAAAACATTTACATGCTCTGGTATAATATGAACTCTTCTTAGGTTCTTTTATTTTAATGAGAGTGTATATTTCAATGAGACAAAATACAAATGTAAAATAATAATAAAAAATGTACAGCAAAATTGAATTGAGTACGTCCTCTGGTTGCGAAGAGAACGAAAAACTGTAGAAAAACTTGGACAATAAGATACTTATTCGAAACAAACACAGGATTTGTAAACAAATACAACGACACGAGAGGAACTCGGGAGAAGAAAAACAACTTAAATGAAATTAAGTTGGAAGAATAGTTTCTCGAAACCCTGAATCGTTAGCATTGGAGTGTGCGAGAATAGAAAAAGAAGAAGCAGCAGTTCTGTACTTTTTGAGACTTAATCATGTGGACTCCAGGACTGTTCAATTACGTTGAAAGAAAGTCGAGAAGCAAATGAGCTGAAGTTCTTGTCGTAGGTAACTTATGTTTATTCTTGGATTTATTTTGCTTCATTACTTATTAACTAAGGAAAAGGAATTTCTGAAGAATGGCATGTTATTTTATTTTTCGATATCAATGTTATTTTTGTTAAAAAAAAGATGACAGGTTAATACACAGTGTGTTGCTGCAAATGCATGAGCAAAACATAGTTTTAAATTTCTGCTTATCTTCTATTTGTATATTTTGATACAGACATACTGTTATGCTGCTTTGTACAATAAATTGGAGCAAAGTATTCACCAATTGAGTTTTAATGATCGCATATTTTGTTGGTTAGAGTAGTACCCAGAAGTTTTCAGAAAAAAAAATGTAAAATAACTGCAAAATCTGTTATACACAAGTATTACTATATCTTGCTATATCGAACCTTTAAAGTAAAATATGTACAGGATATTGCTGAAGTCGATAGACAAATTCAGAGGGGTGATGGTAGGCAACATAGGGACGGCAAATGAACAGGAGTGCCATGGAATAACGAAAGAAACTTGCACTTGAACAAATAACCCAGCGTATCTTGAACTGTAGGGTGCGCCCCTCTTGACGGAGGGGAGGGCGTGATAACTCTACAACGGGACACGAGCATATTGAAACGTTGAAAACAAAAGATCATTTAAAAAATTGTTTTACTGAAAGAATACAAACAAAATAGTTTCTGATATAATAAAATGTAACATAACTATTTACACTGATAAAATACACTTATAAATTTATCAGTACTGTACAATGTATTTTATTATTAATTTAACATTACTACGTTAAGAACAATTGTGATAATTATCAGGGACCCCATGGGTTTGTGTTAACACTTGTCGTTATAAATTTGAGTGGTTTATAATTAATTTCTTAACTGCTGATTAAAAATTACGAGATTCGCTCCCCGATGCCACCGTTTTCTATGCAGACGAGCATATTTTGATTTTTTTTTCAGGGAGAGCAAAAAAGAAATAAATAGGCAAATCCTCTGAAATAGGTAAAACCTTCGCAAATACCGTCAATTTCCTTTTGTTGCATTCCAAAGTTTTCGAAATAATTTTATGGATAGCACTGTATAGAAAAGATCGTACTTCAGAAAGACGTATATATGTGGGATTATGATACAGTTCTAGTGGTATTCGATGATCACACTCTCGTTTTTTTTCTAATCTAGCGTTTAATGCTGGACAAAATACACAGTTCTAATCACTACGACAGACGTTTAACACATACAATATAGTATTTACAATTCGATTAAGCCTCTCTGGCTCTAACGTCAGTTCTGGTATAGTTATTAACACTTAATCTGCACGATAGTGTTGAAGGTGACCTACGCGTCTCTCTCGTGAACAACGGGTTGGTGGGTCCCTACTCGGCCACCGTTGTCGTCACTCTTTCTTCAGCCCCGGATCATCGACCTCCGTTCGCTGAATCCCCTCTCCTCTTCATTAACTCCTGGTGGCTGCCTTGACAGTGCCCTCTATAGAATGTTCATGTGGAAATTTCTCACATATATACGTCCAGAAAACTAATACTTTGACTGAGTCAGATGTTTATATACATCAGTGACACATAAGGAGTTAAAGTCGTATATATACTGCAGCTTTAGGGTAAAAGTATACTATTATTGAATTATATACATTGTTGTTGTATGGGGGGTGAGATGAAAATAATGATTGAATAGTGGGTCACGTATATTGCAAGTTTGAGAAGCACTGAAATAACCCATTTCTCCCTCAGGGAGGAACGCCCACTGCGCACCAGTACATGTGTTTGACATACGATGGGGCATTTTTTGAGTGTGGTGTCAAACCACCTCCATGTTACGTATCCGAGGAAATGGATTGGCCTTGTTGAATCTGTTGCTTTCTCTCCAAGCTCTTGGGATTTTAATCTCATTTGGATATCTTCTTCTCGGACCATTAGAAATCGCTTGTGTATGGAGCTACAATAGGCGATCTCACGTCACGGAACCTCATCATTTCTTTTGGCATCGCCATCGCACACCGAATCTGTTTCAACGCGTTCAACAATCCTTCATCCAGTGATGTTAGCTACGCTATGAACTGTGCAGTCGCAACTTCGAATAAGTATTGTGATAAGCATATGTTGCATTTTGTGCGTTGCTTGTATTGTAAACATGCTTTATATATATATATATATATATATATATATATATATATATATATATATATATGTGTGTGTGTGTGTGTGTGTGTGTGGGATTATGGCATATTTCTAGGGGTATTCAATGATTACACTCGTTTTTTGCTAAAGTAACATTTAATGTTGGACAATAGATACAGTTCTACTCACTACGACTGACGTTTAACACATATAAAATATTTACAATTCGATTAAACACCTCTGGCTCTTAACGACTGTTCAAGTACAATTGAGGACACTTAATCTTCACGATAGTGTTGAGAGTGACCTACGCGTCTCTCTTGTGAACAACGGGTAGTGGGCCCCAACTCGGTCACAGTTCTCGTCGCTCCTTTTCTCATCCCTAGATCATCGACCTCCGCGTCTAGAGTACGCTCGCCGATTCCCCATCTCCCTCGTTAATTCGCTAGTGGCTGCGTTACTAGCGCCATCTGAAGATTGTTCATGTGGAAATTTCTCTCTCCCTCTCTCTCTCTCTCTCTCTCTCACACACACACACACACACACACACACATATATATATATATATATATATATATATGTACATATATCTAATAAATATATTTACACGTTAATTTTTTCTTATTTTTCCCCTTTTCATTCGAAACAACACACACTTCATAGTTGTTTTTGCGAATAGTCCGATTATACTTGTTTTGCGATTTCATGACCTATGGTGATTTGTCTTCCCTACGCTATCTACTATCACCCCTACAAATGTGCCGGTCAAATTCGGCAACAAGGTGTATATTGTTTATGTGATTTCTTTCACAAAGTAATTTAGTTCAATTAAAAAATAGAAAAATAAAAAAATATATATTTATTTTTTTTAAGTCACTGTAATCAATCTTCATTTTTAATGAAGTGATATGAAAGTGTTAGTCGATGTTCATTAATAGGTATAAAGTCTATCATTGTTTTTTTTGTCGTAGGCACAGCATTTAGCGTTTCCCTTTGCAATTAATATTTCATCTTTGATCTCATTCATGCCTCAAATGGATAATTGTAAAAAAAGCCTAGAAAATAAAATTTCAGCTTTATTTAGTAGATTTATGGACAAAAAAATATAAACAACTTTATTAAACATAAAAAAAAAACATTAGATTTTTTAAAATTTTCCGAATATTTAATCATGATTTTTTCGTCTTTTTCTCAATATACCATGCAGGGAAATACCAAATTAGTATATTTTGAACTCTTTTTATCAAATATAAAAAAATAATTGAATAAAAAATGGCGAAAGTTAAATGAATTAGCCATGTGTATTAGATGTTTGTAAAATTAAACTTCAGACACACTTGTAAGAAAATGGGATGGGAAGAGAGAAGTGAGAGAAACAAAGAAATTGTAAACGTTAACACACACACACATCGATGTTCGAAAACCTATAGTGGAGAGGAAATAATATTGCCAACAAAATTTAGAAAAAATTTACAAGAATAAATTCCACGAAACCTAATGATCGTAAGAAGGATAAGAGTGGCTATTTCATGATTTTTTCAGTCTGTATCATGTTGAGATGCTAGTGCACTTAAGTTACGTTTAAGGAGCGTTGAGTAGAATCGTAATTGAAGAGAGGGAATTGTTTTTGTTGATAACTGATCTTCGTTCAGAAAATCGTTTCACTTTTCTAATCAACATTTTTTAAAAATTTATTGGAAGAGTTTTTGCTAGACAAACAAAATTGCGCGCGTGTTTTGGAATACTGTGAATGCGAAGTACAAAATTTTTTGTAAAGACGAAAAGAGTGCATGCTTTTTATAAAAGAATAACATATTTTTCCGTTTATTTTTCTGCTATGTATTCTTCAATTATATAGTGTCTGGTTAAATTATATCAATACTAGATTGCCCAAGGAAGTCATTTTGACTGCTTTTTAATTTAAATTAGAAAAACAATTACATATATAATGCCCAATTTCTTATTTTTTTTTAAAAATATATTTTTTCCAAGTGAAGTAAATTTTTTTATTGTTAATATTTATTAATAACTTGTTATATATCTGTAAATAATTTAGAAACATATTAAAAGTTAGTTTTAAAGAAAATATTTACACATTAATCAGTCTTTTGCAATGCAGTCATTTTGGCTGCTTTTGGGCAATATAGGTATAGACTAAGTTTCAATCTTTCTAGGGTTAAAATACAATTTTTTTTCTTGCTATTATCTTGTTTTTTCAATAACAAAATGATCTGCTACATATAACTAATTGAGCTCCAATGCAAATAAGATTAAAATATTAAAATGTTATAAAAAAATTAAAGGATGATAGACAGAAAAAAATGTGTTAATATTATATTTAAAGATGTGTTTTAAATGCTTTGCTTCTTTGAACTTGAAAATTACTTATTTTAAATTTAAAAGCAGATTTATACTTAATTTATTTCTAATTTTAATCAATTATTTTCGCTTTTCAAAAATGTTCACACTTATTTTCAAATAATTCCAAGATTAGATATTTTAATACTTTTAAGAATATCTCTCATTTCCGGAAAATTAATAATAAATATTAATAATTGGAGAGATTGATTAAAATTTACCTTTTTGTGTAATTTATATTATTTTACAACCTTTTTGGAAAAAAATTACTTTCAGTCATTTTTATTGAAATTTCTACAAACTCAATTTACTTTGTTGTTGCAGATTTTATTTCTACCACTATACCATTAAATTCTACCACTGTTTGGTTAAAGGATCTGTAGCGTACTGATATCAAACTATTACTTTGAACTTGTTTTACAATTATTTAAAAAATATCGATGCATCTTCAGCTTGATTACATACTTTATTCCAAAAATATATGTCTTAAATATTTTTGTGTTACATACACTCATTTGTTTGAAAACAGAATGTTCTGGAATATTACTTAATCTAGTCTAAACATTTATCCTTAGTTTTTACATTGTTTTGATAGCAAATTGAAAAAAAATATTCTCAATGAAATTAATCAACTAATCGTATTTTTTTGGCCAAAAAAAGAGAAATGAAACTGCTTTGTGACATAAAAGTGTTTTTTATTATTTATTTAAAATTAGAATATTTAACAAATTCATTTTAATGTAGCCTGATATATATATATATATATATATATATATATATAAGTATATATATATATATACATATATAAATATATGTATATATATAAATATATATATATATATACATATATATATATATAAATATGTATATACATATATATATATATATAAATAAATATATATATATAAATATATATATATATACATATATATATAAAATATATATATACATATATATATATATAAATATATATATATATACATATATATATATATAAAATATGTATATACATATATATATATAAATAAATATATATATATAAATATATATATATATATATACATATATATATATAAATATATATATACATATATATATATAAATATATATACATATATATATATATATATATATATATATATATATATATATATATAAATATATATATATATATATATATATATATATAAATATATATATATATACATATATATATATATATATAAATATATATACATATATATATATATATATATATATATATATATATATATATATATATATATATATATATATATATATATATATATATATATATATATATATATATATATATATATATATATATATATATATATATATATATATATATATATATATAATTTTAAATATAAGAAGCTAAATGTGTGTATAAATGACATTCATGTTGCAAGAGACTTAACTGCATCATAAATTATTTATGAATGATATTTTGAGCAGAATGTAAAAATATAAGGAAAGGGATTCGCGCTAAAATGCCATAGAGTGCTCGTTAAAATTAAAAATCCTAGTATTCCGAGTGCAATATACGAATATATTGTTCGTTATCATATATTACCATGTACGTGCATGTTGAAGGAAATCCAGATACATGTACCTTGTGTGTATTTTAAAGTACAAACATCAATGAAACAAAAAAAACAAGATAAAAGAAAAAAACGTGTAATATATTTTTATGTCATTTTATACTTCATGAAAATTAGTGAAAGAAATATATATTAACAAAAGGGGGAATTGCTTTTTATTTTATTATAACTATTTATTAGTGTTATTATTACTTAGAGCATGCATTATTATTTTTTATGCTTATTAGTTACTAAGACTATTGTTTGATGTGTATATATTATAATCTTTCCTTTTTCTATGCTTTTTAACATTTTCTTTATTTCTTATTTAATATCACATTTCATATTTTTTTATTTAATTTACATTTTGCGATTCAATTATTATATTCCTTAAAAGTGCAGTTAAAAATACTTCATGTATACATATGTAATAAAAACAATGTAGACTACCGATCTTGAAAGTTATTGTTAATACAGCAAAGATAATCTTACAGACCCAGTTGTGTGTTCTCTGTTGACAGGCAAATTCTATGTCATTAAATTCCAGGAATCATTTGTATTTTCTGAATAATTTTAAATCGTTTTAAAACATTACAAAAAACGGAGTTTATACAAAAGAAATATTTGCCTACATGACTTTATAAAAGCATACGAGCATTTTAATGAAATAAAAAAATCATGTAATTCGGCCATTGTTCAATTATTTAACATCAAAGTTAATAAGAACAAAATAATAGTGTGACTTCAATTAAAAAATAATCATCATGTTTTGAAATTTTTTTAAAACATTGTGCGCGATATAATTAATGATGTACTTTATTTATTTTGCAAAAATTCTTAAATGTGTTTAAAGGGATGTAGCATACATAGAAATCCTTTTCTAAATATTTGTTTTATCCATGGGGAAAGAAAGTTTAAATTATTAAGGAATTATTACACATCATGTAAATAGAATAAATTGAAAGAATTTTTCTTCAATAACATTTGTTTTGTAATTTGTTATTTTGAATGTAAATATTTAACTTGGATTTTTTAACATTTAATAATACAAACACTTCTAGAAAACATGCATATAAGATGATGAAATTTATATCCATATGTGTATCACACAGCCTGACTGATATAATTTTCTTTTAATAATTTTATTGGTATATATAGATAATGCTAAACAAATGCTACATAAATTTATTTTAAATATATTTCTTTTTCCTTGTGAGTGTGCAAAATGAATGAATGTGCTTTGTTTATGTAAATTTCATTATTTTTATAGTAGAAGTCTTCAAAATGTTTCCAGACATTAATTCTTCAAGCTGAATAAAAATGTCGAATGATATAAATAATATTTAAGAACATTCTCCTTCTGTATACAGTTTCAATTATTTTAAGCTTTTCTTATAGCCAGCATTTTTTAATATTTCCCATTTTATAATGCGTTTATTACATTTATATAATTTTCCTTTGAAACCTTTATATTCTGAAACACATTTCGTAAGGTAAGCATGCAAAGAAAATACATGATGTAATTATTAATCAAATGTTAATTAAGTATTTATTTATATTCATTCTTTTTAACTACAGCATATTTAATTAATTAACAAGATTATCTAATTAGATAAAACACTGACTATTAAGTAATGGATTGTATTGTTGATTATTTAATAGTGTGGTTCTCTCATCATTTAGGGCAAGAACGAAAAAAAGTCTATAGTAATTCATTAATGTATATATATATATGCGTATAATTTAATTTTGGTATTCAAATGATTTTAGTCTTTCTAGTAGATAATAATTAACTATATACTATATATATAACGGAGAAAAGCGACTCACTCACTCACTGACTAATCACGATATCTCTCCGGGTCTATTAAACCTACAGACTTGAAATTTGGTAGGTAGGTTCCCTTCATAGAGTAGACGTCAGCTAAGAACGGATTTTGCAAAGTTCGAACCCCAAGGGGCGTTAAGGGATTTAACAGGCGTTATAGATAATTATTTCCATTACTAAACTATTAGATGTACAGTCGTGAAACTTGGTACACAGATTTCTTTCATAAAGTAGAGATACCCTACATAATTATTTTTACGAAATTCGACCTCCAAGGGGCGTTGATGGTGCTTAAGGGGCGTTATACATAATTATTTCCATTGTTAACCTATTAGACCTACAGTCTAGAAATTTGGTATATAAGCGGATTCCTTTCATAGAGTACAGATCCCCTACAGAAAGGGTTTCGTGAAAATCGACTCCGAAGTGGCGTTGTAGAGAATTAAGGTGCGTTATAGGCAATTAACTCCTTTTTTAAACTATTAGACGTAAAATCTCGAAATTCAGTAAGCAGATTCCATTCAATGAGTAGAGATCCGCTATAAGATGGGTTTTCTGAAAATCTGTTCCTAAGTGGTGCTGCGAGGGCTTAAGGGGCGTTATAGATATTTATTTTCGTTTTTAAACTATTATACGTACAGTCTTGAAATTTGGTAAGCGGATTCCTTTCATAGAGTACAGATCCCCTACAGAATGGGTTTTGTGAAAATCGACTCCCAAGTGGCGTTGTAGAGAATTAAGAGGCGTTATAGGCAATTAATTCCTTTTTTATACTATTAGACGTAAAATCTCAAAATTTAGTTAGCTGATTCCATTCACTGAGTAGAGATCCGCTATAAGATGGGTTTTGTGAAAATCGTTTCCTAAGCAGCGTTATAGATAATTATTTCCATTTTTGAACTTTTAGACGTACAGTCTTGAAATTTGATATAAGCGGATTCCTTTCATAGAGTACAGATCCGCTACAAAATAGTTTTGGGGAAAATTGATCCCCCAGGCTCACTGAGGGGGATTAAGGGGCGTAATTGATAAATAGTTCCGCTTTTCAACTAATAGAATGAGCGAAAAAAATCTTTCTACTTCGATTTTAGACATAAATAGAAATTAGATATTATAATTTATGTTCTTTTTATATCAAGGGGCGAGAGTGTAGCAGCTATAAATATATTTTTCAATACATTCGAATTCTTAATGCTAGATATCAATAAATAATATATTCGTTAACAGTATACTTATATACAACTTCGTGAAATACCCAGTGAAGCGGGTGGGTAACGGCTAGTACGTATATAAAATAATGATATCTTATTTTTGACCTGTATTCTCTTGTTATATTATTGTTCATTGCTTCACTTTCGACGACTTACTGCAATTGAGAGTGTAAGATATTATTAATCACATACATACTATGAACAACACACATTATGGGATCCCCTTGCAAGTATTTTAATGCAACCCATCGGGGTTGCTCTACTTCTACACTATCCTCTTAAACTTGATCTGTGGGAAGGAACGAAGAAGTAGCCATATCATTTATCTTAATACCACTTTATTAAGACATTAACTTAAACAATATACTATAATAATAATAATATTAAATTCAAGTGAATCTGGAGTGAAAGGATACATTTCTTATTGCCAAATAAGCGCGTAACCGACCATTATATCTAACTCTACCGACTATCTCTAACTTCAGTAACTACACAGTTCTTGATAACATGATTTCACAGGCTCACCACTGTATCTTGGGTAAACATTAATTCGCTTGATTCTAACTGACGTGGCATTTATCCTTGTGGAATGGTATCCACCTTTATCTTGATCGCACATGTATGTATAGCTTAAATCTTGAACTCGGGAATTCTTCTCACTTTAACTTAATCACATTTAGTCATAAACATAGACCTCGTATATTTACTTATCATAGCCACAACACGTATTCTAAACTTCTACTACTTATAAGATTCCTAATTTGAGTATCCATGCTTCTCTTCTCGAGTTGGTTGGAAAGAATTGCCATTCTGATCCCAAATAAACCCAAGAGGAAAATTAGTTGAAATCGCGATGAGCCCGTCACAGTATTAAAATCGATGTTGAACCCGATGACCCTGATTCCGAATTTTATACAAGAGCAACGGGAATTCTGAGGAAGAGAATAATCCATGCGGTACTTTAAATATGTTATCGGTAACATCAGAACAATACTTTTAACGAAAAAATAGGAGCTATCTAGCTAAAATGCAATTATAAAATGTTTGAAAAAAGATTTTATAATATTATAGCCAATTTATCCGCAACAAAGAAGCTGCACAGAAGTTTGAAAGGTCTCGAAAGAGATTGCTGAAAATTTTTTTTATTTTAATCTAACAAGGGGATGCACGACAAAGGGCATTCATTTGGGGACGAGACTTTGTGTAACAGTAGTACTGCTATAGGGTATCCAAACCCCAATGTAATTCCGCTGAATGATCAGTCAATTCCGAGAAATTAGCCTTCGGAACTCATACTTAGCTTACATACAAGTTATATATTTTCTCCCTCGTACAAAATCACCGTGGCTTGATCGACAACTCATTGAGGGTATCATGCTATGTGTCGGGGTTCGCTTCACTAAAGCGGCCAACGTTCTATTATTATTTTTTTCACAAATTTGATTTATTATTCATTTTAAAAATTAAATCATTTTATTTTTTAAAAATGGATTTCATTCAATTAATCCTGTTTTAAGAAGATGCCTGTGATTATTTCGGGTAGTGTTTTTCGAGCAAGTGAACATTACAGATTATCATGCATTCATCATTCACCGTTGAAAGAATCAACAAAAATTTTCAGTCGATGAACTGTCTTGAAATAATTGTATGCTGAATTAGGGAAAAAAACATTTACTATAAGCATTCAAAGGGACCCATCTCTTTTAAATACATTTACGACTGAAGAGATGCGATTTTAAAAAACAAACTCTGCAGTCTAAAAATTTTCAAAACTATTAATTTTACTAGACGTTGAAGTAGTGTCACTAAAAATATACTGAAAAATATCGAAATCCTGCTCAGAGTGCAATAAATTTAAAAAAAAGTAAAATACACTTAATTTTGCATGGATATTTTAAAGCATTAAAAATATGTCAAATCATCATCATATCATCAAAATGCAATACTGTGGATGTGTGGTGATCCGGTCACTCCTTCAAAATGAACCACCTGACTGAATTATGAAAATAATGAAAAATGCGCCTTTCTGCTTCATAGGTTGAGTAGGATTCAAGCGGATAGAAACACAGGATGTGCAATATACATGTCATTACTTTTGCCAGGTGCAATTTTTTCTTCCTCATATCATTGTCAAAAAAACATATAAGAGCAGAGAAAATAAGGCCATCTTAAATGGAGTTTATGACTGAAGATGGACGATTTTACAATGGACACGGTAACAGGACTGGTAAAAGCAGGCCAGAAAATATGTGAAACACACATGTTTAAATATGTCGTTGATTAATTGGCTATAACAAATATGTTTTTAGCAAAGAAAACCGAAGGAGTTTAAGAAATGCCAATGCAGCCTAAGTGAATCCAGCATATGTGGATTAGCGAATTCATGAACTCGTGGTCGTAGCTTCGCAAATAACTTTTGCAAACTTTTTGTAACATATGTATAAGTCACACAAGCGATTTGCGTGGAAAAAATAGGCCGACTACTCCAATTATTTCAAAAACAGATTTATATTTAGACAAAGAATGAGCAAATGATTATACGAAGCCAAATCGACATATATAGAGGAGTGTCAGGTATTATGGAATACTATTTATATTTCTAAAAACAACTTTACTGGTTTTTGATAAAACTCTCCAAAGTCTCCATTGATATATACTATAAACGATTGTAAGGAATTATCTCATGTCAAAAACTATATTTTTTGGTTAATGAAGAAATTATTTTAAAGAAAAACTATAACTGGTTGATATTAGGGAAAAGTCAGGTAAAATGGAATAGGTGGTTAAAGCCATTTGAAAACTTATAAAAACTTCACGAAACAGGTTTCAATATAAAAGCCATATTTTTTAAAAATACGTGAAAGTCATTTCTGTTTCGAGTCTATTTACAAAAGTCACAAATATAATATTTTTTCTGCTAATACCTTGTATTAACATGCTAGGCATTCCATAATACCTGACATGTCATATTGAAAAATGACTTTTAAATTGAATGGCAAAACATTATCAGCTAAAATATGACTCCAGTATTACACACTGTAATTCTTTTAGTGTACAGCAGTGGTTCTCAAACTTTCAATCCTGGCGACCCAATTTTCAAACATAATTTTTATCGAGCCCCCACGCCAAAAATAATAATGTATTGAATGCAATAATAATGCACTTTGGCGCTAAGACTACAATGCGATAATAATTATAAACCGTACAAATTAGCAAGATAAGTATTAAATTTTGTATATGTTATTTTTTTTTACTTTTTAGTTCGATTTACTATAAAAGAAGGTTTTTTAGTTTGTTATTGAACTATGATTTATTTTATAATTATTTGTACTATACACGAAAAAGATCACACAATTCCAGTGAATAATTTAATTAAGAAAAATATACTTACTAACTTTCAAGGACTTTTCAAATTTTCTTTGATAATTTGAGAAAAAAATCCAATAAAACTAAAGAAAATGTTCCAAATGATCGTGACCATAATAAAAGACATAAATCACAGAAAATTTTCTCTAACAATACAGGAACGTTATTTTCCAAAAAACTGTCATATTTTCTTCACGTTATTGTGGCTTCGCTATCATTTGATAATCTACAAATATAATTTTGAACTTTTTTCTTCCTTCTGCTTTTTTGACAAGGTGAAGTGCTACATTTATGGCTTCATAGTTTTCTTCATAGAGTTCTTTTGGTAGGATTTGAAATTTCTATTCAACTCAAACGTTTCAGGTATATCACTTTTCTCATATTTACTTTCGCTACCTTGATTAATATGTATTATTTCAGCAGGTTCTTCAATAGCTTGAACAGTTTCAACTTCCTTCAATAGAGATCACAGATGCTCATTTTTTTAATATTCTGCTCATTTACATTTATAAACCATAATAATTCTACAACACAGAAATCAAAACCACAAGTTATTCATAGGGGAAAGCGTAGCAAGTTCATAGAAAATATATTTGAACAAAAGTGATCGCACAGGGAACTTGATCAAAACAAGTACCTTAATTGTATAAAAAAAACCGTTCGCCACTCTCACACACACAGACAAAAAATAGGCATATTTGTGACAAATTCATTTTAGTTCTCATTAAGACTATCTAAAAGGAGGATACTGTCAAGGTCACTGTTAACGAATAAACAGTTTTCTTAGAGTTTACGATTTCGTGAGCCTGGGTTGAGTCAGCGCCTCATGTGACCGCTCCCATGACAAAAGTGTATTCAATTAAAAATATCGATGTCAGTTTTAAAAAATAATTGTGTAAAACGTTTTTCATTATGCATTATATTTTTCAGAATACTCATAAAAATACATGTTGGTCAAATATATTATAATCAAAAGTAGTACTTTAGGGGTTAAAAAAACATAATAAAAAATCTCTCATCGTGGGATTTCAGCAAAGCCAACAAAATTCCTTTTTTTATTTGGTTATAGGATTAAAGAAAGCTAATGAGCGTTTGAAGTGGAATCTTTTATTTTTGATGATCACCAGATGCTATTTATAAATCATATCATTGTAAATGTGTATTTTTATAAAGTCAGAAAGCATTTTGCGCTTTACTTCATTCCCAAAAATTATTTTTTAAACCTTTTATTTTCAATATGCTCGCACCCCCCAGAGGGGCTTGCCCCACAGTTTGAAAAACACTGGTGTATAGTATGCTTAGATATAATATTAAAGTCATCTGTGTGAATTAGTAGGTAAGAATGTTTGAAAATTTACTTGTAAAATCATTTGAAAATTCACAAAACACTTTATTCCGTAATAAGCGTTATGTAAACAGCATGCTGTCAACTCTCACTGCAATCCATCACGAGATTCTTTCTTGAGTAGTTAAGGGTTTTCCCACGTATTAGTAGTTTCAAACAGAGAAAAAATCTCTGTATTCCATATTATCAGACTATTCCATGATATCTTATTATCTTCTATATTTAAAGAAATATTATATCCGTTTATTAAATTTTTTAAAAAACTCGATTTTTATGATGGTCTTTGAAACTTCTCCTTACATCATCATTGTTTTCACAACTAGGTATGGGCTGAATAAACATCTTTATTGCACGATTATTTATTTCAAAACACACTTATTTCATGATTTCCAATTAAATACATTTGTTATAAAGTATCTAATTTCTTTATTAAACACTGAATGTAAATTAAACTGTAAATGTTTTCTTTTAATGAAATGTATAGATTTTGTGTTTAAAAAGAAAGCAAAGCAAATTATGAACTGTTTGATTAATGGAGTCATATGGGACATGGAACAACACATGTTTTTATCCATAGCGCTTGCCATTCGAAACAACACAAAAAAGTAAATAAATCACGCAAAAAATATCAAAAACTAAGCAGTGATTTGCAAGGTTCCTGATTTTTTTCAAAGTTAGACATATTTAATGACGTGTAGACTAAAACGAAAAGCCCGTTTTGCTTTAAATTATTTCAAAAATGTAAACACCAATGAGTCTTTTTAAATGTTTTTCTTCAGTACCTTCTATAAAGCTTTATAAAACACTAGTCTAAAATAATTTCAAAATCACGTACATAAAAAGATATTCCGATTCGCGACGAAGAATAGAAACATTGAAATTGTTCAAAAATAAGCAATATTTATTCAATCATTAAAAAAAAATTAAACAAGGTTATTCTTCATTTCAAACCTAAACAACACTTGTTTTGTTGCAGATAAATACTTAGTTATTTTAACGCTATAATAAAGAAAATAAAATCAAATGATCTTCAGCAAGGTGAATATTTTAAAAAGTAAACAACACATTTCATAAACTCTTATCATTTTATACATTTACCATATTTATAGACGAGCTTGTATAAAGAAAAAATATCTGCATACAGTTTTTCTTTTTATTGATTCCTTTACCTGCGAAATCCATTTTAGAAATTAAGAAAAATAATTAACTTAAATAATGGTTTTTTTCTGAATCCAGAGGGTTTCCGAGGTTGCCTAGTGGTTACGGTTACAAACCAGTGGCAAGTGTGTTCTGAGTTCTGGTTGTTTGATTGATTGATTGAATATTAACGTCGCACTGTTTAGCTACACGAGAGCTTTTGGCGACGGACCACGTAATTTTGAACCATGGTCAAGTGACGTGGACGACACCTGACCTGGCACACGCCTCTCTTAACTCCCACACCACACCAACGGGAGGACGTTTCAGCTCTCGAGAGATTTAACGTGAATCGCTGCCCTACACGTTGGGTCTTTAGTGGTATTGGGCTCGAACTCGTGACAAGACAAGCCGCAATCCGATACCTATACTACTCGGCTACCGCGGCCCCTGAGTTCTGGACCTAGTACCAATGAAAAATTAGCTTGTAAAGGGGCTGATGCATGCTAAATCTACCGAAGCTCAAATTCCTCACAATGATGTGGTAGTTTGGAGGAAGAGGTGCCAGCTTAGATGCCGTCGTCTTAGTAGACATACGTTCAAAATAACGTTATCCGAAGCCACTAGCATTACGACGTTAACCCTTTAAGCGGTTCATTTTTTTGCCCAAAATATCCCCAGAAAAAGATCATTTTTTAAAGCATAATACTTCACAGAATGCCAAAATAGAAGAATTTTATTTTAATTTTCAATTTTAAAGTGTTCACTTTTTTTTATAATTGGAAGAAACAAAACCTCCTTAACTGTTGGATATTCATAAGTACACTCTGCATGCTGTGAAGATTGTTTCATATATCTTAAAAGAACTTCTCTCGAACTTAGAAAATAATCATTTCAGTATTTCTTTTTCAAACGGGTGAGGACTTTGAGTGTGCTCGCATACATATATGTACGCACAATTTGAAGCATGGTGTAATGCAAAGTCTTACATTTCAATAGGGTCATATATATTATCGACTTTTTTAAAATTACCTTCCCATTTTCTTTATTTCTCGAGCAACAAATTGCACATTGCCTTGCAAATTCCTGTTCGGTAACGAATGTTTTCAACAATATGAATCACAGCTTTCTCCACAATGAAAATACCGGATGAGAAGCATTATAGTGATATGGACAAACGGAATGACCTAAAAACATACTAGCACTAATAATATTACTATAAAAATTTAAAATATGTTCAAATCAAAGATAGAAGAAAGAAGTAAATAAGAACAAAGAAATTATCAGTGTCCTTACTACGTAGGGAAAACTAGTTGTCGCCAGCTAGTTAAGGTCTTAAATATATTTCACATTGCCTTCATTCAGCCTCATTTATCTCTATAAAAACTTATTAATGACAGTTTGTTCCAATAAGGAAAAAATAATTATCCTTCATTCCCCATCTTACTGAAAAATTTTGAAGAAAAAATATATTCCATTTAATAAAAAAATGGTGTAATGCGTTGCACACACGAAGTTGAATGACTATTCAAAAGATCTGTTAAGTTCTCTGGAGAGTACTAGAATGTTAAAGAAGAACTATACACGTACGTTGCTGCTACAGAAATATTTATTTTTAAAAATTATTTCGCACTCTGTCATATTATTTTTTGTGTTACTCATTTTAGGTTTTAATGAGAAAGGACCTCTTAGTATTGGAGAAAAAATTCTGCTTTGATAAAGAGGCTTGCTAATTAAACATTAAAAATTAAATTTAGTCGTACTTCTTAGAAGCTTTGAAAAGATTTTGGTAAGCGAAAAGAAAAACATCAAAAAGAACAGAACAAATTTAGCACAAAACAACAAAAGTTAGAATCTAATAAATAAGACTGAAAAATATTTATCGTTAACGCTCAAGAGTTCGAATGTTAGGAAAATGAGAAGTATGCATGTTTTAGTGTCTGAATCACATACAAATAAATCCCTTTTTCCCTAAAAAAAACGAGAACCTAATTATGGATAAAAAATGTTTACGTATTTTTATATTTATTACCTCATTCGTTAGAGTAAAAAATTTCTATGATTTTGCCAGGACATCAAGCAATATTTTTTTTCTAAAAAAATAAACTTGGATCATTTTTAAATGAAAAATTAATAAATATTTTAGATGTTTTGATTACAATCCCCTTAGTAACATCTTCATTTACCAGTTTTCTTTTTTATAACTTTTGTATTTTTAAGTATATTTTTATCTATATTGTTTTATTTCTTTTGCACCTGATATATTTGAAAATAATTTCAGTATTGATAGTATATTTTTGATTGAGCAATGTGCTAGTTGAAGAAGAACATAAAATTATTTTTCGAGAGAATGCAAAAAAATAGAAGAATTACTCTATGTACGTCAGAAATAAAATATTTTATATATATAATTACGAACTCTTTACGAAATATGTACTTTTATTCATTGGATTACTATTCGAAATATCTAATTACGATGGATGGGGAAATTTTAAAATTGCTCAAAGAATAAAATACCAAAGATAGCAAAAATAATTTTGCTGTATATGATAACAAATTTCCTCAAATGAGACGTGTATATCCTGTGCTTATATATCAGTAATTATAGGTTAACACACACATTTATTAAAGTATTCTCTAAATACACTTAAAATATGCATTAATATTAAAGAAGCTCCCGACTGTGATAATATATTAATTTCTAGATGTGTTTATGGAACTATCATTTGACGTCATTAATAACGTTGTGATTGGCACGGAATTCGTTTTTCATTGTTCATGAATAGTTTTAAAGATTGAAATATATGGGTAGCAAATCAATTTCAGGAGCCTCATCTTTCTCTGGTATTTTTTTAATAGTAATAGTATTTCTTAGGCATTTTTTTAACATTTTAAGTAATCTACTAGTTAAAGTAATAACTACTTTATTAGTGATATATTGTTCATTCAAACCTTAAACTAGGCATTATCTAGCTTTACGTTCATTGATTTATCAATAACGTATCAGCAATCCCTATAATTAACAGAAAGGTTTTGTGTTTTACAAATTAACCTGAAGTAAAACAAATTTCATTGAATTATTACTATAAATTACAGAACGGGACTCAGAAGCAGAAATATTTACTTTTGAAATAGCTTTTAAGTTAAGATAAACTTTTACAAATAATTCAATTGACTAAAATATCGCTAGAGAGTTAAGTAAGAAATGGAGATATTCTAAGCTAATAGAAATGACTATGAATTAAGCAAACATTGCATTAATATTACTTTCTGGCTTGATGTATGCAAATATTGTTTGTTTTAATTGTTAGAAAGATGATAGAAGTGTTTCATTTATTTTAAAGATCGCTCCTTAACAATGTATATCGACTAGTGATTAAAACAAATTATTTTTATACATCCATGGCTATTGAAATGCTTGCAATATTAATGGGTACTACTACTTCCTTTATTACTTCATTTACACCCACAACTCCTTTATAATTAATTCATTTATCACAATAACAATTCTCATGCATTATCTGAAACATTTCTCACGTAAAATTAATATCTGTCTTGGTGCTTTATTTTAAGGGTCTTACCTGAATGTGTGTGTGTAACAAAGAAAAGAATATTTTATAATATAAAACTTTTAACAAACCATCAAGACAAGCAGTACTTTTAAATTTCCTTCTGCACGATGGGGAAATGAATCTATATGAAAACCTAAATGTAAATCCATCACTAGGGGAGGAATTCAATATTAAACTGAATTTTAAAAGTAATAATTAATAACTAAGATATTTGAGGGATTTCAATTTAAAATAAGCATCTGCAGTTTGTTCAAAGAAACGAAATATGTGCAGAGTGTAAATCTTTGAAAGGTAAATAGAATACGGGTAGTGGGAGTACACTAGCAATATATATTAAGGAATTTAAAAATAATTTTACGACTCCAAATATTTAATTTCTGAGTATTCGAAAGGTAAGCAAGATGAAGTGGTTATTACGTGTTATTTAGTTTTCGCAGTTTAAATGTCAGTGTATGACGTGCATATATATACGTATAGGAGAGGAGATGTTCGTGGATGTCCGTCTAATCAATGGACTGAACTCAAACGAAAACACCTAACTGGCTATACGAAGTGGTATGAAATGAAAAAGAAACTCAGAGATAAAGTGAAAGATCACGGACAGCGAAAATCATAATATTCATTGTCCTTTTTGCTACATCGCAATATTTGCTATTTAATGGTATATGTGAAATGCTTTTTGGACAGTGTCTGCTGTTTCTAAGTGATGCCTTTTCCATTCTCTAATACCACCTGTTCCGGATGTAGTTTTGAAATTTCTTCCACTCGTGATATCTTCCATATAACTTTAAAAAAATGTATCCCCTGAACTTATAATTCAATTACTGAAAGGATCTTACATCTGGATGCTGCTCATTGAAAAGTGCCATTGGTACGATAATTAAGCATTCTTGAATTAATTCCTCGACGTTTTTCTGATTACTGTAGCTCTTTGCAGATGATTAATCAGGTACCTAAATGAAACATATTTTGAACTGCATTTTTGTTGAATTCGTTGGAAAGACACCTCTAGCTCAAACAGTCGGCAAGCTTTTAGCTGTGGTGTACCAAGCCAATCTACCAATATGATTTAACATGCCACACAACAAGACATTTTTTTTTAAAAAAATTAATTCCCGAGATAATGCACGAAAAGTTAGAGTATAGAGCTCAATAATTTTGATAATTACAGTTTTATTACATATTAATTTTGTGTAATTTTTAAAGGTATTTCTTAACACAAAAATAAACGGCATAAAACATAACTATTTCTTCAATGAAAATAGAAAACATTTAAACTGCACACATATTTTTTTAAACATGTTTATTAAAATAAAAAAAACAGACAATTTAAAACATAAATATTTCTTTTAATTAAAGTTAAATAAAAATTTTAATGCACCCCCGGTGCTAGTACAGTTTTACACACACTTTCATATCGCAAAATTAGGAGTATAAAGTGTGACTTTCAATATGACACGATTCTGAGCATTCAGTTGTTAAACAGTTTATTTGTGGACTCGAAATATTTTTACTATGAGAAAAGATTTTTTTTACTGTAATATGTAGAGCTTCAAGCGGAAAGTATAGTACATGCAATTTTCTCTCTTCAAATAACTAAGTCTTTCCAGCTTTGACATTCAAAATTTTACAAAATTGGTACAAGTTTACTTTTAGAGTCATCTTTCACATGTTTTCTTAATTCCATAAATGTACATAATTCTGAAGATGCTTGTAATATAAGGTCCATAACAAATTCATCAACTTCATCCACTCAAAAAATTACAAATTTGTACTGTAGTACAGAGTGTCACTGAGAATTGTACAGCGTGCACATATGGCCCGTGTACCAAGTGTTGCCAACCACTGCTCCAGCGCTTTGTATAGTGAGCAGTGATTGTTACTTGTATATCACATATTAATGTTTATACAATAACTTAAAGATCGTCCAATAAATGGTACGTGATAGACATATTCTAATATAACAATTTTTAAGCTTCATGTGATGCTTTAAAAGTAAATTACTTTCGCTTATATACTTGTTTACACATTTTTGTTGATACCCCTAATACTTTTTAAATGCTAACCTAAAATGGCCAAACAATTGTTTAAAATTTAGAATTAAAAAAACATAGTGTAATAAAAACTTTAAGTAATAATTATTGTAACAAGACAGCAACATTAGAACTTTTTAAAGGCTCATTACAATACACGGGATATTTTCCAATATTAAATCTACTGAAAATTCGCTGTGTCTTAAAAACTAATGTTAAAAAATGCGTTGAATGGAGCAATTAGAGAAATTACAGGTTATAAACCATTTTTCTGTAGTTTTTGTTTCGAAATTAGATTCGAGTAAATCCATTAATAATTATAGTAATATTTTTTCTGCACCTCGCTGGGTTGAATGTTATAAGAATAGTTAAGTTTAAGATTGATGTAATAAATATTAGAAGTAGATGCTCTTAATTTTTTTAATATGTCAGGGACTATTAAATTATTTGAAAACAGCGCTCGGATAATCTGGGTCTCACAAATATGATTGCATAATACACACTTATCTAAGATTTGGGGAGATTATATAGATTAAAATACAAAAAAAGTAATAAGGGTATATGTAAAATTTGAGCTGAATTTAATGAGAATTTATGTGAATCATTAAATAAATTGTAGATGAAGAGTCAATTATAATTTCTTTAAGTCTACAGAAATTTATACTTGGATATTTATCTATTTTGATAATATATTATTTGTTTATTTAATTATCAGTTTTTTGAAAGAATTTTATTTCCTTGTTTCTAATAGCTTGATGAAGACTATGAGATTCCCCTTTGTATGTAACCATTGAATTATCTATTTTAATTTAGTGTTAAATAAGAAAATTTTATTGTTCATATTTCATGAAATGGAGAAAAATCATAAGCGTACAAAAACACAACTTACTAACTTAATACAATCAAAGCTTGAATGTTTATTGAAATTTTTTATTTATGTTTTGTTCGTGTCACGACAAGAGTTTATTGAACCCATTTGAAGGAAAATACTTATTAAAAGACACTTGAACTTGCAAATCCAAAAATAAGATCTTTCTTTTCCTTTGGAATTCCTCATCATTAGATACTTTCGACAGCGCCATTCTTCTTTTATGGGTGACATAATTAGAGTGCTTATGGGGTGTCCTCTCCGGAAGAGCTACAATGCTTTTCGTGTTATTGGAGCGGAATAGTACACTTCAGAAGTCCTCCTCTCAGTCAGTTTCAATTCTCCAGAGTGCACTTCAAAGACAAAGAAAGAAAAAAAGGTGATGATTCTCCTCGATTCTTTATTTCTTTGTAGTACAATCAAACATAAAACGGTTTCTTCCGGTACTTCCTCTTCTCATCTATGAAAGCTCATCTTTTGAAAAATAAATTGTGTATCATAAAAAAGTAAAGTAAATGAGTAATGTAATTGTATTAACAACATTTATTGATCGTAGAAAGAAAGAGCATTTTTAAATCGAATATTTTATTAAAATGTTGTTGTGAATTAAACAATCCCTTCCGTATTCTTTGATTGAATTCTTTTCTTAATAAACATAATTTCCTCCTATTTTTTTTCTTCATATGAAGAACTGATAATATGTTCAAGAATATTCTAACATTTCAAAAAAATATCTTCATATTTTTCGGCTTCTATTTCAAATTCATTTTTGATCATTTATCTATTTTTTTAATTTTAAAATCACCCCTTTTCTAAAATGAAAGCAAATAAAAAGAAGGAGAAAGATAAACAGTTTTCAGTTAACTGGTAAATGCGCATCTTCTCTACTCAAGTATCAAGCAGAAACCAGGGAAGAGTAACCCTTTTTTACATTAAATCACGAAATATATAATGTGGCAAAATATAATTACGTGTCCAAGTAAAGAGAAACACTAGTAATAGTTATAAATTACGTAAACATGTTAGAGAAAGGTTTGGACCTTCCAGTAAGGCACGTGTAAACTAGTAAGATATCTATTTACAAGAAATATCCAAAAATCTGACACATATTGAAAATCTAATCCTTTTAACGACGTATCACGAATGTAACTAACGATGGCTACTGCCAGTTTCACTGTCATTCACCAACTTTTCATAAATACTAACAATGGAAGATCACGAGCAGCCCACCAGTCTTGCAGTTTCGAAATACTCGATCTGAGACTTGTTGCAGTATAATCTTTTTTCTATAAAATTGAGTACTATTTCCTCTAAATCACATACCCTACACGTCCACCAGGAATGTGGAAATGATCTCAATGTTTTGATCAGACAGCGTATATATATAAAATAAATATTATCTTTATTTGCATCTAAACTTTTTTAAAAAAATTCTAACAGTTCTGGTCTTCAGGACTGACGCGCATATAATTAACTAGCTTACCCTCATAGCTGTATAATAGTTAATAGACCTCTTGTGAAAATTGACAACTTGTAACTTTTAAAGTACGCTTACATCAGAATCTATCGAAGGATATCTGTCCCCCAATCCTAGTCTTCGTTCATAGAAGTCATGCGGATTCCAAGACATTCTCTGTTGCCGCTTCGTATAAGTACCCAGGGCAATGCGGCATCTCTCCCTTTTCTCTTCGTCATGTCCTAACCAGCTGCAGATCATGTATGTCTTATCTGGACTTTGTGTTGTTCATCTTTGTGTGTATGTTGTTGAAGTGTCTAAAAGTGTAAAATAAAGGGCAGTATCTGTCAACAATACTGTCTTATCAATACCAGTCATATTACATCAAACATCTAAATAGTGATCCATATAAAGAAATTATTTACACTCGCCACGTTTGGTCTTATATATATATATATATATATATATTATATATATATATATATATATATATATATATATATATATATATAAAGTGAAAGCGAGATTGTATATATATATATATAAATACAATATCGCTTGCACTTTATGGAAACAATTTCGATAGTTGTTAATTTTTATGTATAGTGCCGTATTTTTGTGGTAATTTGCTTCTGTCTGAATCTCCTAAATGTTGACAATAGCTCTAGCTCAAAAGTTCCATGAAACTAAATTTTTTTTAGAACTGGCATCCAATTTTTCTTACATTCCTCTTCTACCACTTTCCCAAGTCCGGGCAGTGTGCTCGGCTGCTGATTTCCTAAGGTATGTTTTAATAAAGCTAAATCCTTTGTAGAAGCGTAAGGGGAATTTACATGTATTTCATGAAATAGGATACATTTTAGTCATGTTTCTGATTCTTTCTTTACTAAATAAGCCGCAATTGACTTTGACGTGAGACTAAAGATTTTGCCCACATGAAACTCAACTTTATCAATGTTCTTCCCATGTAAGGCTAGAATTTATTCTTCAAAAACTGGTTCTAAAATTTTTTGCTGATTGTTGAGTGAGTTAACTTTGGCCTTAGTTGAGACTTTTTGATTTATCATTTGCCTTTGAAACAGGATCCTCATGAATTCCTTGGGGAACTTTTCTGTACACTGAAGAAGCGATATCGAACGGCCAATCCCCTCATTTAAGAAATATAAAATTCATCTTTTAATCGCAGTCACTTAAAACTAGAAAGACTGAAACTTAGTACATACCTCTATTACCCAAAAGCAGTCAAAATGATGGCATTGTGAAAGAATAACTAATGCGTAAAGAAATTTGTTTAAAATTATTATCTTTATATTTTTTTATATTATTTACAACCATATAACAAGTTATTAGTAAACATTAACGATAAAAAAAGTTTACTTTACTTGGAAAAAATATATTCTAAAAAGGTCTAAGAAATTGTATCATTATATACGCAACTGTTTTTCTAATTGAAATTAAAAAGCATTCAAAATGACTCCCTTGGGCAATCTAGTGTTAAATACACCCATGCTTTTTAGAGTGTTATCAAAAAATTTCATTTTCAGTAACTACGTGTTTTTCATATAACCTTCTACGGTTTGCTTTTCTTTCAGTAATATGTTTTGGCAAAAGAAGCTTAACTTTAAGATTGACATATTTTTAATCTTTAAATATTTATGGATGATTTTACTTACAGAGCCGGAAGACATTACTAGCGTTAATGCAATGAATGTTTGAGTAGGCGAATTTTCGTTAAGGATCAAAGACTTCACTTTCTTCAAAGTTTCCTGCGTTGGAACATTAATAGGATGAGGTTTCGAGGTCATATTTTCAAGCGTTCTTTCAGCTAGTCGTTTTTTTCTTTCAAATTTAATATACACTAATTACCTTTTTTTTAGAAATGCAATAAATGAGATTTTTATAACCCTTTATTATTTGTTGATACAGATATTTCTCTTCGGAATGTGCAGTTATGTAACCTAGTCTATGAATTTTAGGAATCATTTTCAAAATACATCTTATATATTACATTACAATCAAAAGAAAACGTTAGCAGACGAATATTCTGAAGTAGCCAAAGTTTTATCTCAAAATGCAAACGGGAAAATAAAATACAAAATCGATTAGATAAACTGCGAATGACTTTCTGTATAACTGTGCATTCGCATTGCTAACAATTTAATTCTATGTATTTTTATTGAATAAATCGTGCAAAATAAACTATTTGAAATTTAAGGACTACTTTTTAACAAAATTTTATCAACAAAAATCAAATGGAACAACTTAATTAAATATTTCTACATTTCAATTTATTAATAAAAAGGGAAAAAAAGAAAAAAAAAACTTTTGATGAAATTAAAATAAGAACATTAGAAATATTAAATATATATACATATTAACTACTATAATATTACAATTTCCTTATTCTCTAAATCATTAAATAGAAAAGGTGATGTTGGAACTTACAACGAATGCAGTACCAGTAGCATTTATTAAAATATAAAGAAGTGCAAGTTATAATGCTTTCCTCCACATCAGTAAAATTGAATTGTTAGCTTTTGAAAATGAATTTAAAAGAAAGCTTATATAATATTTTAGTTACATATTAAGAAACACTTTCGTTACTTTTATTGACGGCGTCACAACGGACATTAATTAAATTTCAAACTTCCTGAAAAACTCGATTCAACTTTTCATGTTTTTCAACTGATTTTCAACTTTCTTCGAAGATGACACTTTGAACATATACTAATAGTTTGAAAATGATTTAAATATAACTCTTTACAAAACAGTTTCCCAAAGTGCATAAAGTAAATAAAATGTTAACTTTAAAAGACGTCTTCAAAGTGTCATATATGACATATTTAGTCTACTTGAATTAACGTCTTATAATGTTATTCGAAGTGACATATTTTAATTACTCAATAAAGAGAGTATGTCACATATCATTTCCATTTCTCGCCGATTTTACAAGTTTTCCGTAGAGTTCTGCACGATTCAATGATTTTTAAATTACGTTGTCGCTAAACTTTGCTCTTACTACTGAAGAAATCTTGCATGTTTGGAAAGCTCATAGCTTCACGCAATTAAAGCAGAAAAATAGAATTTTTATTTTTAACGCTTATGTCTTGGCTAAGAGTAATTTGACGGCTAATGATATTTTGCGCCAAGGGAACATTTTAGAGAATAGAAAAAGCTTTAAAAATTCCTAACCTACAGCTTGGATTGGCTATTGTTATTTAACAGAAATATAATATGAATATTTTTTGTATTCTTTATAAAGATATTTAATATATGAAAAAATAATTTTACACCCACACAGATGAGTATGACGTATATATATGCGTAGTTTGTTATTTATAGAACTAAACATTTTTTTAAAAAAAAACATTGATGTTTTTGAAATTTTTTAAGAAATACATTGGAATTGAAATAGAGACTTGTAATTGTATATTTATTTTTTACAAAAATGCTAAACTAAATGTATCTATATTTACAGAGTGTTTGATTGATTGATTGAATATTAACGACGCACGGTTCAGCTACACGAGGGCTTTTGGTGACGGACGACCTAAATTTAAACCATGGTTAAGTGACGTAGACGACACCTGAGCTGACACCCCCTCTCCTAACTACCATACCACACCACGGGAGGACGTTTCAGCTCTCGACAAATTTAACGTGCATCGTTGCCCAACACGGCGAGTCTTTAGTGGTACTGGGCTTGAACTCGTTTCCGATTCCTATACCACTCGTCTACAGCGGCCATATTTACAGAGTGAATAATAACTCTCTAATTACTTAATATAAAATCATTTGTTAAGAAAAATATGTAAGTTTCTCTGAAATTACAAATGCAATTTTGATGTATTTTTTTAAAATAAATAATCATTATTTATCATATTTGTAAATAAAATGTAAAAAAGTTTTGTTAAAATTCGGCGTGGTAGTCTAGCGTACATGGTCACGGACTCATGGGCCACGTATTCAAGTCATATGTGCCACTAAAAGCCTACCACGTAGGAGGGTCAATGCCCTTCTTTCAAAACTCATCCGTACTTCGGCGAGAAAGTGAAAGATGGAGTTCTATTTGCTTCACACTATGAAGCTGGCACGAGGGATATCGACGACGGTCCTCGCAGTTTTGAAACATGGTCAAGTTACAAGGTCAATAAGTGAGGTAGCACCTCCTTCTCCTAACTTTCACAATCACAAAAATGGGCTGACGTGTTAGCCCATATAGATTTTACGTGCAGTGGCTTTACAAGGCGGTGCTTCATCGGCAAAAGAATTGAACCAATGACATGCCAGCCACACACGTCGTCAAGGTATTGGAGTTTAGAGCATGGTGTACAGATTTAGGTATCGCTCTCATTACTTGACAGAAGTTGAAAGTTACGCAGTCCGTCACCAAAAGCTCTCACGTTGCTTCCGAGTGTGTCTTTACTAAAAACTCATTTACTCCCAAGAACTTCACGAACCTTTATATTTATTCGATGTGAAATTTATAGTAAAATTTAAAAATATTCCACAAATTTCATATGTAGAGTTTATTACGTCTGTTAAAATGAAGAATTTTTCTCAGCATTCGGTTTCTTGTATGTCTCTCGAATACTCTAATTCAGTGCATCTCAAACTTTAAATATATTTTTTTATTTCTATTGGTAGATTATTAGAAACTATATCATGATCTATATTAATGCTAGTACGGTTGTTAATAGCAATAATCTACCTAGTACATCACCAACAGCAGGTATCTCTTTTTAGTGCGGTGCTATATAAGTGGATACCAATTGCCACAGGTAATTTTTACGCACAGTTTCCTTCCTAGAGGCAGGCATCTGTGCTTTGACGATGCGAACCTGTACTAAGATTTAATTGTGCCCTAGAACAGCTCATAGGGATCTTTTACATGCCGTGTAATCATACGAAATGGCCGCTGTCGATTTTCTGCATCATGAAAATCCATCGACTTGGGGCGAGGCGAACCAGAAACCTTGGGTACAGAAGGCCAGCGACAAACATTAAATATTTGTGACCCTATTTTCAATCGTAATTTTTCTCGTCCAGCCCCCTCCATACAACAACTATTTATTGGACTCAATAATAATATGCTTTGACGCTAAAGATTGAATACGAATTTAATTCTAAGTCGTCCAAATTATAAAAGATAAGTATTAAATTTTGCATATAATATTACAATACATGACATCCCATGGAGTCACTGGTAACCGTTAAACTTGTTCTTAACGTAGTATTCTTTAAATACATAAAAGTTTGATTGCTTAATTAATTAACTTTGTATTGTCTATCATTGTGCATTACTAATCAATTTATAAATTCATTATATCAGTGTAAATCCGTAATTTGTTTTTACTATGTTAGAATGTAATTTTTTTTGCTTCCTTTCAGTTAATTAATATTTTCTTAAATACTATTTTGTTTTTCCCTTTTCGTTATGTTAGCCCCCCCCCACTTAGGTTTATAGCACCTCCTAGGGACCACACCTCTCAGTTGGAGAAACGCTCTAATTACATATGAAAAAGACCAACTCAAAAAGCAACACAGCAAACAACTATCAATATTAGTAAACTACTGTCGTAGAACTTTTACAACTCGTTGATTTTTTTATAAGAAACCAAGTATGAAGTACTTCAAGTATTTCCCCTACACAACAAATATGCAGTTTTTTTTGTTAGAACATTTCCCATATTATCGTTTATACTCCTTGTTTTGTATATTAATGCTCACTAAAGTACTTTTTAGTATCTAAAAATATAAAAAAATAACTGTTTAAACTGTGTCCGATCTACTGCATTAATGCTCATTATTGATAATGTATAGCAAGGGTGTCCAACACGTGGCCCGCGGGCTGCATGTGGCCTGCAAGTACATAAGTTGTGGTCCAATGACTCTTTTTTTTAAATAAAATTAAATATCAGTCTTTTATATATATATTTTTTTGAAATTTATATATATATATATATATATACAAATCTACAATGGGCATTTGCTTGTTACCTGTTTTTGTTTTAAAATAAATCCTTTTTGGTAATAGAAATGTACTTTAGATTAAAATAGATTTATATTTTATCAAACAGTTACATTTGATTTTATTATAATAAATTACTTTTTTAATAAGTTCCGAATTGCATTATGCATATCCTTTACTATGGATGGTATATGATTCTTTGTGTGTGTGTGTGTGGCTTTCGTTTCACCTACTCCTTTTCTTTTTGGAGTGCCCAAGAAGCAAGAGGCAGTCAGAGATGATTTTTAAAGTTTAAAAGAAAATATTCAGGATGGTAAAGATAAAGGGCAACGTGTCCTTAACTGTTTGAGAATGACCGTACTATCAAATTTCAACAATGGGTAACGAAAGATCAATTCAAATGGAACACCGTAATTTTCAATAAAATGGCAACACACACTCTCTACTGATCTTTGCATTTTTATATTCTATAAACATTATCATATTATCTATATCTGTACACAAGAAAGATAATTAAAAGAATAATAATAATTTATTCTATTTTGAGTTTTCCCTCAATAAATGTTTTTTTTTTCCAAATCTGAAATAAAGGTACATATTTTTATATGCTTCCTGCAAGATTACTATGTTTTTCCGTAGTGGCCTGCAAGGTCATTTGGGTTGGACATCTCTGATATAGCAAAAAATTGCATTGAAATATATCGCAGTTTATTCTCAGTTATTCTCAAGAAAATAGGAACAATTTTCACGGATTTAAAGACACATTATGCTAATTATATACACTTAAAATGCAGGGAATGATACATTTTTACTATTTTCGGTTGTTAATGACAAATAGAGTGACGTTTGTACAACCATTGTGTGCCTGGAATATTTTTTCCCGAAAGCGGTCACAATTTTTCATTTCAAAGTGACAGACAATTATTATAATGTAAATTGCAAAGCAAATTTGCATTACATTTGATCTTGAAAATACATGTTTCATATTATCCTATTTACTCTTTAATGTTGTTTTGTGGGTTACTGAAGTTTTGAATTTTTAAAAATGAAGATGCCCGTAACATTTTATGAAGTATTCTTCAAAAGAGTAGGAATAAAAAAAATAAGTAAAAAACGCGATTGGATGTGAATATTTATTTAATGTGCAGGTTTCAAAAGTTCAGATTTTAAAAAACGCGTTACTTATTTTTGATGCTCTTCTCTGAATTTTGTAAAGTATATAGCATGGCATAAGTTAATTAATTGATCTCTACATCATACATAATATTGAATAATAATCTAATTAAATTTATATCACAAGTACTTTTAAACCGGATTAGTTTATTCATCTGTATTTTGTGATACCTGTGATTTTCTATTGAAACTCCGTAAGCATTTCGTTCTATTCTCAACAAAATTGGGTGGTTAAAATATCGAACATACTATACTCATGTCCATAAATTAAGGATAATGAAGTTCAGGCAAAGAAAGAGACAGACGCAAAACAAATTTGACTTATTTGTAAAGTCTATTTACTAAGCAAAAGGTAAAGAGAAAAAAAGATGCTATATGTTTCACATAAATAATAAAAATTGCGATTTTTACTCCCCGGGGCAAATTTCAAAACAATAACTTATTTACAAAAAAACAAAAAAAAACCCTAGGAATGCTGAATATCAAATTATCAATCTGATCTTGAGGAACATTGCACCACTCATCAAGCAATGGCCTCCGAAGTGTCGGTAAACAGGTAGGAGGGGGTTGACGGGCTGCAATTCGTCGGCCAAAGCATATCCCACAAATGCTCTATTGAATTCAAGCCCGGTGAGTATGCTGGCCAATTTATACGGGCTATATCCTCCGATTGAAGGCATTCGTCTACAATGTTTGCACGGTGAGGACGGGAATTGTCATCCATAAACAGAAATTCAGCACCCAGGGCATCCCGAAACAAAAACGTACATATTCTTCCAGAATGACATCCCGATAGATGTGGCCTGTCATGGTTACACTCTGAACATGCAGGTCACTTCTGGAACCAAGAATAATTCTTCCCCAAACGAGCCATCCTGCACCACCGTAACGGTGTCGTTCAATGGTGTTCTCTTGGTGTTAACGGGTACCTGGCACTCTTTATATTAAAGTCCGGGGAGAATCAGACTGCAAACTAAACCTGGACTCGTCGGAAAAAATCACACAAGACCCATGTTGTGGTGTCCACAAAGCATGCTTTCTACTCCAGGTTAATCGCAGGCGACAGTGAGTTGCGGTTAGTGTTACACATCTGACAGGACTACGGGCATATTGACCAATGTGCTCTAAGCGTCTGTACACGGTCTGCCTTGAAACTGTAATACCGTAGCTGAAGAGAGCTGACGAGACAGGTCTGATGTTGTGCTCTGTTTGTTTCTTTTGGCAGTAACAACCAAATAATGGTCCTCATTTGGCTTTGTAACTCGGGGCAACCTGTGCTGTAACATCTACTCACATTACCATTATCTTGGAATCGTTGCCAAAGCCTGGAGATGACACTCTGTGCGATTCCAAGTTTCTCGGATACTTCCATCTGGGTTCGTCCACATTCCAGTCGTCCAATAATTCTACCACGAAATAAATCACCCAAACGCTTCCTTTGTGCCATATCTATGCGGTTATTGCACTGAAATGCTTTTAAAGCACTTGTGAACAATTTTACTTTTTTGCCACCTTTCCTTATATACCAATCTCTTACACTCTCATCATTGTGACGTACTATTAGCACCATCTGGTGGTTTTACTGTATTGTATATTCTTCTTCAAGATGTGCGTGATAATTCTACAGGTGAAATTTTTATTTTAGAGTTCAATTTCTGTGTGATTCTTTATCATCCTTAATTTATGGACATGGGTTTATTTCCTAATTCATGTAGTTCATCTGAGTAATTATAACGTAAGTTTATTAAGAAAGTAAACCATTCTTGTCTCCCAAACGATTACAACAGTGCTTAATAAGACCCATTCTAGATAAGAAAATAGAAAGGTCAATGCCTTTTGACCCGTGGCGTAAAGAAAAATATTAGAGCCTCCACCTGCAAAGTCTGGTTTAGGGACCCAAACCGTTGTTTTTGTGAGTAAGGCTATGGGCACCCTAGAATCTCATACCTCCCTGTAATGTGGTGTTATACGTTCCACCAATGCTTCTAAAGACGACAATTTTGTCCTAATAGAGGAAACTATTTCTGTGTAGCACGTGAACCAATAGTGCGTCATTTGCAAATTAACTCCAACGTTAAACCGCGTAGAGTAGTATGATTTTGTGTTTGTAAAAAGGTACCCTTGTACGAAAATTGGTCATAAAATATCAGTAGTGCATAGCTCACAAACAATGTCAAGTCAAGCCATTAAGAAATGGTTCCAACTGTTTAAAGATAGCGTTACACGCTTGAGACTTATTTGCAAAAACAAGAAAGACAAGACATGTCTACCACAATATACCTCGTGCAGTTCCAAATTGGGATTTGCAAACCAATATTCCAGTTTACTTGGATTTGTTATCCAAACTGATGGAATATCTGGAAATAAGAGATTTCTTGAACGGAAGTTGTTGTAAGCTAGTTCCATGCCCTAGAAGTAGATTACAATTGATGAGACATTAAATGGCGCGTGCTGCTATCAAGACAAATATTTACAGAGTGTAGGTAGTTCTGCAATGAAATTCATAGTGTATGTGTTTTATATCGCATTGAGTTCCTTGTCTCAATAAAGTGTTATTGCCCTCCACCATTCAAGTGTATCCTACTTTCCGAAACTTCTACATATACATGACATACGTAAATAGTATTTAATAAGCATAACAGAAACTGGTTTAACAGAATATTTGCGTTTAAAAAAATGTCAAAACAAATAAAAGCCACGTATTAAATGTCTACTTCCATCGTTTTTAGGTATTAAAAGTTAATCAAAAATCAAGCCAACTAAAAATGAATTAGATACTTAAATGTTTTCAGCTAGGCAACTTTTGACTTAATGAGCTTTCAAAGAGAAAAACATTGAGATAATTGGTCGATTTTATTATTTCTCTCATTAAGTTGTATCAAAACAGGCTCAAACTGAGACTCATTTTTCAACAGAATGCCAGTCTAAGAATATGTAAGAAAACACTTTTTTTTAAATAAATTCCCTATAAGAATACTATTAAATACTTAAGATCTAGTGAGGTTGTGTCGATGATATTCTAATCGTAGGTAATATTTTTGTACGGAATAATTAGTTACATTACTCCATCGAAAGAAAGCAAGAAAAAAGAATACATGAAATGAATATCAACTCACATAAAACTATTTTAAGGCATACTTTTTGATATTTAGCAAATTATGAAAGAACAAGAGAGCTTAAAGAATGAAATTGAGTACAAGAAATTGTTTATTTCTTTTCCTTATCGCGTACATACATTATGTTGAAGGAAAGTGGACAAAATTCTGCAGAGAAGTTTTCTCTTCATTTAATTCCATTACAGAACTTTCTCAATTTTTGTTTTCCTTTCTTTTAGGCTTTTCTGGGATATTCCAAAAGAGTCCTCACATTACATTTATTCTCCTTCTATTCGTTCCAATAACATTTCTTATTTATTTGTTTGTCCATTAGATAATAATTATAATTAATAGAATTAAGCCCTTTTTTCTTTTTGTATATTTTTTGAATCATGTATCTTTATTTAAAGAAAGAACTGCGATAAAAATATAACACTATAAGTGTGAGAAGGATATTACTTGGAAACACTATCTTCTCTAGCATTCAGTCTTTCAATTGCCCTTTAGGGAATGAGCAGACTGCAGGAAGTTCCAAAGAGTTCTCAGGTTCCGTTCGAAAAAAAAATGTTGAAATTCTCTTCCGGACTCCTTGCGGTGATTGCAATTTTGTCCTCCACAAATGACGGATAACCCTACTGAAATTCTTTAACGAACAATAAAAGAAAAAAAAAAGACGGTGATAAAATATAAGGTTTTTTTATGTTTTTCCCTTGTACTAGAGAATTTTTGCTTAACGTTATAGTGTTGAAAAAATTAAATGAATCTCTTTTTTTTAGAAATAGATGATCAAAATACGTTAGTTCGTTGAATTTTCTCCGCATAACTTAATGATTTTTAAGATATCTTACCATGCTAAGAACATATAATAAAAATATTATGTATGTTTTCTATTCAGTCATTATATTCGTATTACTACTGTCTCATTCATTATAAATATGTATATTTAAACCTACTTTAAACTTAGTATTATCTGTTGTCGAACGTTCCTTTTTAACTCTTTTTTCTCCATGGAGCATTTACAAATTATGTGTGAACATCACAATCAATTACTTTGTGGTACATACTTTCTTTGAATCAGTCAAAAAATTCCAGTACATATCGATATATATATATATATATATATATTTTATATATATATATATATATATATATATATATATATTGAAATTTGTATTTTAGGGATGTTTTCCGATTTTCAAAAGGGAAAAATAAACTTGGGTCTTGAATCTGAATGCTCCACAACGATTCCGATTGCAGACTGCACCTTTCTACACTAGCCAAGTACCAACACAATTTCAAAATAGTATATTTCTGACATGATTTTCAAAAGACTTTTGTTTATAATTATGTGAAATGGAAATAATAAGTAATATACATTTGAGTGCGCGTTATGAATTAGTTTGCTTGAACGGTTGTTGTACAATACTATTTCTTTTTTAATTTTCTTCCCTGTACATTTCAAATATGTTATTGTGATGTAATAAGCTGTCAAGAGGATGCCTGAAAAAAAATTCTCTGATTTTATTTACTTGAAACATGAAATCATTGTAGAAGCTGTTTTTATACATAAAAAACATTAATTACATTCTAAGTTGGAAAGGTCCATCGATATGTTTCGACGAAAAGGATTGTGATGTTCCAAACAGGAAGAACAAATGTTTATCCTATGACTTTTTAATTGATTAATGTTTCCCGCGCCTGTTACATCGAGTCGGCTGTGGTTGTCGCCAAGTGGTCATAGCCACGGGCTCGTGGCTGGCATGCCAAATATACCACTAAGTCCAAATACCACTTGAAGACAAAATATAGCGGGGTTGATAAACGGCAAATCTCTCAAAGCTCAATAACATCCCATTGCTGTGATGTGGTAATTTGGAGAGGAAGTATCCTCCTCAAGTGTCATCCTCATCACTTGGTATAGGTTAAAACTTATGAGATTCATGGTATATACCCTATATGTTAACTGAAAGTGAGACGTTAATAAACACCCTCTCGATTACATCGAATTTCATATCAATTTAAAAGGATTCTCTCTACATTATAGATTCTCGAATATTATACATTTATCTGTCTTAGACAAAATTAGGCTGATTTGGCAGTCATTAAGTCTTAAAATGTACTTTTAAAAACTATGATGAGTGTTTTAATTACAAGAAAGTTTTACACATTTATGTGTAATATTTGTTCTTGCGTTTTTATATTTGCTTTTCATCCCGTTCTTCATATTTTCAAGAAAAGTAATGTTTCTCTTATAAACTTATGGAACTCTTACGAAATTTTGTTCACCGATTCTCGAAAGCGATTGAAATTAGTATGCCTTAATGCAATGTTTCTCAAAGTGAAGGGGCGCGATAAGCCTACGAGGGTACCGCGAGCATATCGAAAATAAAATATTAAAAAAATTATTTACTGGAATGAATTAAAACAAAATACTTCCTGACATAATAAAAAATAGACATTTGCACTGATAAAATTTATGTATATCACCTGCGATATTACGTCATCAAAAACAAAAGCTTCTGTTCAAAATCTCATTAGCTATCTTTGATACAAAAACCAAATAAAAAACATTTTATTTCATTTGCTGTAATCCCATGATGAGATATTTTTTTTATTTCGTTTTCTTTTCAAACCTAAAATACTAGTCTTTCAGAGAAAAAAAAACCCAGACCCATAATCAAAACAATTTTTGAAAGATAAAAAATACATTACTGTTATATTATTGAAATATTATACATTAGCTATATGCAGCAGAATGTATTTGCTGCTGTTTGACCTTCGAACTTACTTGTATGAATAGTTACGTCCCTGCTCTTATGTATTTGTTTTTTTATAAATAAACTAATTTTTGGCAAATAAACTATTTCTGCTGTGCATTTTTTCCTTGTAAAATATTTTTTATGATTTATGGAAAAGCACAGAGAGCACTTTGAAGGATTACTAGGCCAAGACACATTTTTATGAGTATTTACAAACATATAAAGCATGACGAAAAACGTTTTTCACAATGTTTTAGAACATTCATATTGTAATAAATACACTTTTAATCCGGTAACAGACACGCCGAGCACTGAGTGCAAGAAATCAGTAATTCTAGCAAAACTGTTTAATTGTCACCAATGGCCCTGACACTATTCTCCTGTTTGACAGTCTTAACGTGAATTAAAATGTATTTGTCACATATCTCCCTCTTTCTTGGGAGTGACAAACGTTTTTTCTTTACAATTTTAAGGTACTTGTTTTGACTGAGTTCCTGGTGCTATCACTTTTTTTCCAAAATATTTTCCGTGTTCATGCTACATTCCTTCCCCCCCATGAATAAGTGATTCTGATTGCCTTATTGTACGACTAATTGTGGTTTGGTAAATGAGCATGATGAGCAGGTAAATGTTTGATAATGATCACAATATATATATATATATATATATATATATATATATATATATATATATATATATATGGACATTTTTTATCTCTATTGAAAGAAGTTAAAACTGATAAAAAAGGGATAAAGCTGCTGAAATAATGCATAATAAAGTAAATTTGAGAAAAGCGATGAACATGAAATGAAAGAAACATTTTCAAATGCTACCAGGAGAATGCCATCAACTAACATATGAAACGATAAGTATCAGAAAACACACTTTGCATGGTCAAAATCACACAAGCAAGCAAAAGTTCAACATGCTATTTATCGAACATCAAAGGACAGCAAAATTACATTAACTTGAAAAAATATGACAGTTTTGCATGCAAATAGCATTCCTGTAATATTAGGGAAAAGTGTCTGCGATTTGTGTCTCTTTTTAAGGTCACGCACATTTGAAACATTTTAGTTCATTTTTTTTTTTTTTTTTTTTTTTTTTTTGAAATTTTTCCTACAATTTTCAAAGCAAAATTGAAAAGTCCTTTAAAGTAGGTAAGTACATTTTCTATTAATTAAATTATTCAAGGGAATTATGATTTTTATTGTGTATTTTAAAAATAATTATAAAAATTGATTGGGGGGGGGGACTCAATAACCCCGCTCGACCATTAGCATCAAATGCCCGCTTGCTCTAGGGTTAAAATATGTTGAAGTATTTTCGCTTTAAAAATTAAAAATAATACAATTATTCTTCATCGGAATTTTATATTATTGTTCATTATTCAACATCCAATTTAAATGCTAATTCAGTTAGGCTTATAATTGTAGTTCCTTTTTAAACTAATTATAACCTGAGCAATCATTTAAAAAAATTCATGTTACTTTTTGTAAACATTTTCACGCTCTTGGCTTTACTCTCCTTACAATTCAGAGATTATATCAATAATGTTTTATTTTCTTTTAAATGTACTCACTCGTGCAAAGAGCGAGTACTTCAGCCGGTATATTTTTAAAGTATTAGTGCTGCACAGAGTATTTTATAACTAAGTAATTACTATTGAATTAAGAACAACTTTAACAAGTATTAGCGACTTCCATGGGCTTGTCTTGCAGAGCAAAGATTTTCAAAGGAAGGTTTACGATTAGAAATTGACCCTCTGAGTTATTTTTCTTTATTTAACTGATATCTATATTTTATCTTCTAAGCAGCTCCCGCAGTTTGCAATATGTTCCTATTTAAAAATTAGAAAAAGAAAAAATAATATTATAATTATGCTATTACTTATTTTTTTTCTTAAAAGTAACATATAGAAAATTTAATACTTATTTTATTAATTTGTACGCTTTATAATAAAGATGGTAGCTTTAGCATCAAAAAGTGCATTATTTTTGCATGCAATACATTATTAATGTATAAGGGGGCGCGATAAAAATTGTGATTGAAAAGGAGGGGGGCACCAGTGTTGAAAGTTTGAGAAGCACTGCCTTAAATCTAAAAGAAATATATTTAAAATTGTTTTACTTAGCAATGGAAATATCATAAGCTAGCACAATGTTCAAAGGTTTATTTTTATTCAACAAATGCAATAATTAAGAATCTCCTTATAAGTAAGCTTCGTTTAATTAAAAAAGTTTTCTGTAAAACATTATTTTCAATAAATGCATATGTATTTCATAAAATAATGTTTAAATCGAAATAATGTATATAAATTTTAACTCCCATACCTCATTTCACAAAAAATATGTTTATTTTAATTTTGAGCAAATAATTTATGAAATGTTGAATGGTATTAAGAACCATCATTTTATAACTCATGAATTTAAATTTTTACGACATTAAAAACACTCATCAACTTTAAAAAGAGAGAATAACTTCTGCATATATATTCATATATATAACTGAAATAAATATAAGACGTTACGTTGGAAGAATTGCAAAAAGAAAAATATATATAACTTTCTAAAGTATATTTGTTTCACGTGATCTCACATTTCAATAAATTATAAATTTTCATTCTCAAAATATCTTTTAAAAATACATTTATTTGATAGCGCTTTATTTATAAGGTAGAATCGGACTAAAAGATAAAAAAAAGTTGAATTTTTACATTAAATTTTGTCTTTTTTTAATGAGTTGTATATTAAAACTTATGTCAATATTTTTATACATCTAGTTACATTTTAGATAAACTACGCACATAAATAATGGACATAAAATGTAAATGAGTGAAAGTTTACTCAGTAGTCATTTTATGTTAAGAAATTACAATTTATGAGAAATGTATGTTCTAGTTTTTAATATATTAGCAGAATCCATATACCTTTAAAGATATATTTCTTACGAAACATTTTTATATACTGGTATAAATATCAAACACTTTGAATACATTCCTGCCAAAAATATAATTTTTTTTTTACTCTTCGGCTAGATCGAGACATTCACATTTTGATTTATGATAGAAACGGATCATCATATTTTTAAATAAATCTATAACGACTTTTTAATCACTGAAAGAAAATTTTAAAGTTCTGACTTTTTTCCGTATTTCATAGTGGAATTTTTCGAACATAAACATCATTTGAAATGACTTCATTTTAAACTTAAATAAGCCTATTTATAACACAATAACATCCCCCCTTCTTTTTATCTGATATACATTACAGAAATGCGCACAGAACGCATTTAAACGAAAAATAATTTAACAAAAAACAGGTTCGTGCCCCCTCGTAGAGGTATTCCACCCCCTAGGGAGGCGCGCCCCACAGTTTGAGAAGCGCTGTTCTAAAGTTTAGTTCTACAACTGTCCAATATCAGTCTACTTTTTTCCGAGTCAGATTAGTAGATAATTATGTCCGCATATTTTTCTATTTTTTTTTCACAATATTTAAATTAACTAATAAAAAATGACAACTAACATTTTGTAAATTTTTAAATATTTTTACAAATGACCTAACTTAATTTAGAAAACATTACTACTGTTTTTTTTTAAACTGCATATTTATGTACCCATGTACACACAGCTCAAAAATTTGATAGATCACATCAACTGAATTTTTCAAATCTCGAATTTGTTACCGGTGTTGTAGAATTGCAGGGGAATGCTAGTTTACTTACAAATACCGATTAGTTCATTTTGTTTGATTCTCTAATAAAGCTTTAACATAAAGTCAATACTAATTTGACTAATTACTACCTGTATTTAAGACTGGAGAAAAAATATTTTAAATCAGTATTCCATGTTTAACTGCACAACAGTGATGTTTAATAAAATGTTTAAACAATGTTCTCATCAAGAAAGATTATTAAAAATAAGACATGCATTTCAAAAGTAAATTCTGAATTGTCCGCTATATATTAATAATTTTCCTTTCCCCGAATTCAATTTATTTGAGCCTGAGGTATTTCTTTAATGAGATTGTTGTTGCAAATGCTGTAAATTCACAAAATGATTGAAATTTCTATCTCTCTCTTTCATTTGGACTTCAGAAATTGATTTATCTCTTAAACTCTTCAATGAAGAAACGATTAATTTAATGATTTCAGATTATTGCGAAGTGCTGTAATTCCTCGGACAAAATGTATGCATTTCCTATATGTTTATAAATCATTTCCAGGAACTTAACACAATGTATCCTTTTTATTTATTTGTATTATAATAAACCAATAATGTCGCCCCAGACAGTCTAAAATCTAGAAAGGAAATTGATTTATAGTAAAATTTGGATGCATTATAATAAATTTTGCAAAACATATCATTTCAACTCTAAAGTGCGTTACTAAGTTTCTTGGAAGCGCTTTTCAGAAATCTCTTGATAAATGCAAATCATATTTCTGTTATAAATGAAGAAATGTACATTTTGACACACACACACACACACATATATATATATATATATATATATATATATATATATATATATATATATATATATATATCTTATATTCATAAAGCAAAGGAAATCTTAGAATATGTTGTGCAAAGTTATATTTTTCTTTTCAACTGATTTTTTAAAAAATAAAGATTGATTAATAAAGCAAAAAATGTACATCCGAATAATTATATCAGTATATGAAACACTACTGACGACAATTTTCATTAAACATGGCTTCTTACATTATTAATATATATATATATATATATATGTGTGTGTGTGTGTATGTGTGTGTGTGTGTGTGTGTGTGTGTACATAATATTTGAAAGACTTTTTAAATGTATGATAGGGAACTCCAGCAATTTGAAAAAAGAAAATCATATGCATGCAAAATGAATTGTTAGCAATAAAAACTTTATACTAAATTACATTGGACGTAAAAGTTTGTCACCATACATGCGTAAAATCATAGCTCGTACAATATTGATCATAATGCATTATTTGATTGTAAGGAGATTTTCTAAGCCACATAAATTTAACTATTTAATTAATTATACATTTATTGTTCAAATTGTTAAAAAAATTGTCTTAAGAAGTAGATGAAAACACATTGGGTTTCAGTTTGTTACTATGATTTTCACAGTGCTACGCACTCTTGCAGCTTTTGTAATAATATTCTGCTTCCCACAGCCAAGTCTTAGTTTCGTGTGTGTGTGTTTTCGTTCTCAGATGCACTTATAAATATAACCTAAGCAAAAGCAATACACTAAGTTTCCATTTGCTGCATTGCTTATACTTAGGTATATATATAAGTCAAACTTATACAAAACTCTGAAAAAATAAGTTTAAGCTATGTATTTAAAAATAGAAGACCTTTCACATTACCATTACAAAGGAAATTTAACTTGAAATAATTTAAGCGTTTTCCAACAATCAAATAGAACTGTTTTTTAAATCGAATTTCAATTGAAACTGGAAGTATGAGGAATGGCTATTCAAATGCTAATTTTATGACAGTTTTTTTATATTCGCTTTCTCCAGGGATAACATATTAATAAGCGGAATTATTTTAAACTTTGATACGTCTTGTGGAAATATAAGAAAGGATGTTGAAAATTGTGTGGATTGATTTACAGAAAAACACATATGTAATTCTTAATACTACGACTAATTTTAATTTAAATTAATACAGGGTGTGGCAAAAAAACCGGACAAACAATTGTTTATATAACTTTATAAAAAATTAAGAAATTAGCAAAATATAACAAATAAAAATAATACTATTGTACTAATAAATAAATTTCATTGGTTTTAAAGTGACCACCGTTTGTAGCAATGCAGAGGCACATACGCTTGCAGAAGTTTTCAACAATGGACCTCAAGTCTTTCACATTTAATATACTCCATTCCCACAGAAGTGATTGCTTTCGAGAGGCCAAAGTTTTGGGCGGTTTAGTGCAGGCCCTGGAATCTATATAAAATTGACCATATACTAAAATACATCGGGTTGAGAGCAGGCGAATAGGTGGTCAGTTTTCAGAGGATATCATGTCTGGAAAATTCGCCTTGTACTACTCTCGTACCTTTTTGGCTTTGAAAACTGGTGCAGAGTTATGTTGCATTTCCGAAATGTTTTTAATCCCACGGAAGTGCAACAGCTTCAATAATGTCTCTTCGGTAAATTTTTTTATTGATTTTAATGCCTTCTTTCACAAAAACAAAAGGTGCTTTGACACTTGCACAAACTTCGCCCCAGACCATGACCGACTTTGGATAGTGGCTATGTTCAGCAAATGCCGAGGTGCTTGGAGCATCCACACACCATATTATATCGTTTGGGGAGTTGTGAACTTGTTGAACTGTAGAGAACTTCTTATCAGTGAAAAGGAATCTCTCTTAATGCTAACTTGCGGCCCTTCTCAAAAGTTTTCAGCAACTTCGGAGCCGTACGAGTTTGTTTTTTTTCCAGTGAGAAGCTTCACTTTACTCAACTTGTAAGGCTTCAGTCCAAGCTCCGTTTTAGCTAATCGCCTCATCTATCTGTCACTTATTTTCATGTCAGGAGCAATCTGTCTTATGGAAACCCTCGTATTTCTCTCTCTGGACTCGCTTATGATTCATTGAAGTGCTTACAATGCATTTTCGCCCACTTCCTGGACGTCGACCATCGTTACCAAGCTCTTTGAAACGGCAGATAACATCAACCACGGTTTGCTGAGGTACATTCAGGAAACGAACTGTCGTTTTCCTTGCTGAGACTACTCTGAAATAGCAGACCTTTCGATCGACATTATCAAAAACACATAAATCAAAGTACAAACTAAGAAATATAATTAAAAAATATTTTATTATTAAGAGGACCTGGTTGATTGATTGATTGATTGAATATTAACGTCGCACTGTTCAGCTACACGAGGGCTTTTGGCGACATACCACGTAATTTTGAACCATGGTCAAGTGACGTGGACGACACCTGAGCTGGCACCCTCCTCTCCTAACTACCACACCACACCAACGGGAGGACGTTTCAGCTCTCGACAGATTTAACGTGCATCGCTGCCCTACACGGCGGGTCTTTCGTGGAAGAGGACTTGGTACCCTTTGAACAACTTTCTTTATTTATGTAGTTAGAAATTATATTTTAGCATTTTATATAATGTTTCCATGAGACAGATGATATTAGATGATACAAGAAAATGATAATAGATGATATTTTTCCCATATTATTCAAACTATTTTTAAAAATTTAAGTTTTTTGAAGAAAATCTGGAAAATTTTAAAAACCTACTCCTTTTGTAATTATTAATTCTTGACCAGAATTTTTTTTTTGCAATATTCTTATAGATTCTGTAAACAATTTAAGTCATTGATTTTACAATAACTTATTTCGTTTTCGAGAAAAAAAATAAAACGTTGATATGCATGCTAAAATTAAACGAAAAAGCCATTATCTCTTACATTTTAATTTTTTTTTTAAAAAGTATTCCGTTTAGAGCAGAATTATTACCTAATTTTGTTGCATGTTTTATATGTAACACGCACAGAAAAATGGAAGTGATTGGTAAATAATTATGGAAGGAATAGTATTTTGAATTCACTTATGTTTCGAAAAACAGAAACTAAGAAAAACCACTTTAGAGTTCATAATTCTAACAAAAATTATAATAAACTAAAATAAACTTTAAATACCACTTTAAGATTTTAGTTATATATTTTTCCTTAAAATAATTTTATTTCCGTATTTTTTCAACTCATATATTTTTATAAATGATGAATTTTTTGAGAGTATTAAATGCACAAAAAAGTTAAAGAAAAATGCTAATTTTATTTTCTGCCACGACAGAAATTTTGGTTTTTTATTCACATAATATTAAAGTATTACATTTGTATGAAAATCATATCAGGAATAAGAACTGAAGTTATGAAATTATTAATATAAAATTATTTAATTAAAAAATTTGCATTCACACATTTCACAAAGAAAAAATATTACATTATTGTATTGCCTAAAAAATTTTACATGCAAACATTTCACAAAGAAAAAATATTACATTATTGTATTGCCTAAAAAAAAAATTTTACATGCATACATTTCACAAAGAAAAAATATTACATTATTGTATTGCCTAGGTAATATTCTACTTTATATATTACACATTCTTTTTATAGTTATTATTTCTCTTTATGAAATAGATATTTTTCTCAAAACGCATTTTCACCTTTTTTTTTCCTAAAAAGGGGGTGTGGCTTAATTGCCTAATTTGTTTTCAAATGAAATTTTATTCACTTTCTAACTTTCCGACATGCAGAAGCGATACATCAATCGAAAGATAATAATGGAAACAATAAGATTAAATAAAAATTTAAAAAAACGATAGTTCGGTCATTTTTGGAGTATCATGTCCTCTTAAAGTTTTTGATAAAGAAACAAATATACACCAATTTAAAGGAAATACGTTAAGTGTTCTAGGAGGCAAGAAATGTGTCCCGGTTTTTTTGCCGCATACTATATAATTATATCATTGTTTTAATAACGATTCAAAATTAACAAAATGGTTATATATAAGCCTAATTTAATACTAGTTTTGAGTTTGTACAGGTATAGTTGAATTTAGTAATAATTTGTTTATAGCTCTTTAATTAAAACACCGTGGTCCTAAGCTTTTCGAAAACTTTTACATAATAATATCGGTATAAAAAGCTCAATTTATCATAATATTTACGATCTTTATTAGTAAGCTCTCTCTCTCTCTCTCTGTCTTACTCGCTCTCTTTCTTTCTCTCTTTATATATATATATATATTCGGATAATAGTGATGCCAAAGTAATTATCTTGAAGTGTTTTATACATACTCTGATACAATATAAATCCCATTATGTTACTGAAAAAAATGGTTAATTATTTAAAATATAAATTAAATAAAAAATAATAATTAATTTAATTAATTAATAAGATAAATTTCACATTTTGATTTTTTTACTATAATAATTTCTGTAAATTTCATAAATTATTAGCAATATATGCCTGTTTAGTAATAAGTGAAATAAATGATTCAATGCATCATGTGTGAGCAGAATAATTGAATTACTAATTATATTTATTATTTTGTTTATTTGTACTAAAATTTGAAATAAATCTGTTTAAATTAAATAAACATGAAAGTCTATAAATTAATTAAAATATAACTTTACATTTTTTTCCCTTCAAATTTCCGAATAGTTACAGAGAGGGATAAAAAACTATGATTTTAATGTACATGTGGTTATAAAAAAAATGGAAACACCTTATATTTGTAAAGAATTCTTTATTAATATGGTATAGGGACACGTTTTGCTTGTAATACATGTATTGGATTCTCCTATGAATCGATTCATAGAAGTTTTTAATATTGTTTAGAGGATTATTGTGTCATTCTTCATGGATATACTGTGAAATTTTTCTGGAGACCGGTGATGGATATCGTTTTCGTATTGAAAGCACTAAAATAGACCTTAACGGTTCAATTATAATGAGTTCGGGTGACAGTATAAGGTGAATGTGGATGTTTAACTTTATCCTCGTGTTCATCAAACCATGATTAAATGCCTCTCTGCATGGACAGTGGCATTATCCTCCTGGAAAATTACGTTTCCTGCAGGAAAAGTAGTTTGCATCATAGAATGGACCTAGTCAGGTAAAATTTCTTTACACTTCGTCTCAGAGATCCTTCTTTTCAGGGTGTCGACTACTCCAAAAGAAAAACACGGCATGAGTACCCATATTATGACAATCCACCTCAATACTTGACGGAAGGCAATCACGATCATATGCGTGTGCTTGATGCCCTGCAAACGTGTCCTCGTCCGTTTGTAGGGAAAAATGATTCGAGAGCGTATAACTTTCTTCCTCTTGTCATTCGACCTGGTTTTGTGAATGTGAAGTGACTGCAGACGAAGTTTGGCACTGACATTTGTGATAATGACTTGGAAATAGCTGTTGTCATTATTGATGCAGTTGTTCGCTTTTTAGACAATACACTTCAATAAACATCGGTCTCTTTCAGATTCTCTTTCCCTCTACTATTTTGGTATGCAGAGCTTGTCTTGTCGATCTGTATTTGAGCAGTCATAAATGTAGATACTGTAGCTCTAAACATGACAAAATGTTGCGATGGATCAGTCACACTTTCTCCAGCTAGACTGCCTTTAAAAATTTGGCCTCTTTGAAAATCTGATAGCTAGGATATTTTACACTTTAAGAAGAAAAATCTAAGTCTTGCCGAACTTGAACAACGCTACCACATGCTACCAGAATATCTATATTAATTTTTTTAAAGAAACCCAGTGGTTATCTTTTATATTGTAATGCTTACGAAGCACATAGCTTTTACAAAAGAATGCCGTATTTTTACAGGTGTTTCCATTATTTTGATAATCATCTAATGTATGTAATAATTCATTTTAATTTAATCTGAAAACACTTTTTAGTTGTGTAATGGCCCTGACCATAAGGGACGTGCGTAAATATTTAATTGGCTTACACCCCCCTGAAAGAATTTAAACGTAATCATATATTTTAAAACTTTAAACCTCAGCATATTTGAAGTAAACTTACATACGATTTTCTTGTATAATGTCTTCTAACCAATCACAAGCTTCATTCATGTAAGTCATATGAGTTGGAAATTCCAAACGCCACTTCATATAAAAACCCGGGATCCTAGAAACTCCACCTAATATAGTACGCGTGTATCTCATATGTGCTTTGTGTAGTCCATTTTTATATTTTCGCGTGTCTACATGTACAATAATTGGGATTAACCATCGACTAAAGACTGACTCGCCAATATAGCATTCTTATTCATCAAACATCTAAAATATTAGGTTGGGGAAAACGAAATACATTATTAGTTTGGTAGATGGCTGTAGTGTCAGTATCTCGTGAAGTATCAATCAAACAATTCCACATTTATGCTTGTTGTCAAGGTGACATTTCACACTAAAAAATTATTTTGCTGTGTTTTGCTCGGTCCATTTAACTGTGAGTTACAAGGTGTTAAAAATGAAAGTCAACAAATAGAAAAATCGGTACATTTTACAGTTTTTCTTTGATAAAGGCGACAATTATAGCCAGACGGCTGAAATTCGGAATGGTGTTTATGGTGTCGATACTGTAACAACTTATTACGTGCAATTTTGGTTTTATTGATTCCGTTCTGGTGTTTTTGATGTTAAATTTGCCCCACGCACAGGCAGGTTCGTCATCAAAAATGTCAATAAAATCACAAAAATAATCGAAATTGACCGGCATGATCGTAGTCGTAGTATCACCCAGGAGCTAAAGATTCTCCATAAAATAGTGTTAAGCAATTTGAGCAAAATTGGTTTCAAAAAGAAGCGCAGTGTTTCGTTTCCACAGCAAATAACACAAAACACATGATGGATCAAATTTCTATCTGCGAAGCCCTGGCCTAACGAAATGAAATCGTCGAACCATTTCTTAAGCGGATGGGGACTGGAGATGAGAAATGGGTCACATAGGACAATATTGCGTGAAAACAATCGTGATCAAAGCGTGGTGAAGCAGCTCAAACGATGGCCAAACCAGAACTAACATACAGGAAGGTTCTACTGTGTGTTTGGTGGGACTGGAAAGGAATAATGTATTAAGAGTTGCTTCCGTGGGACCAAACAGTAAATTTAAATTTCTACTGTCAACAACTGTACCCTTTGAAGCTAGCGACTGACCGGAAACGGCCAAAATTGGCCCACAGAAAAAGTGTTGTGTTCCATCAGGACAAAGACACGTTCCACACTTCTATAGTGACTCGCCAGAAAATATGGGAGCTTTGTTGGGAAATTTTTATGCATCCACCATATAGTCTGAACATGGCACCAAGTGATTACCCCCTTGTTCTTGCATTGCAAAACTTTCTGAGTGATAAAAAATTGGGATCGAAAGAATATTGGGAAAATCGATAATTCTAGATGTGTTTGCCAAAAAGAGCCAAGACTTATTTGTAAGATGCATTATGAAGCCACCTTTAAAATGGCAACAGATAATACAACAAAACGGTGCATATTTGACCCAAATCAGACAATCCGAAGCATGTTAAATAAATTTTTGAATTCCGTGCAAAAATAATGGATTTTCCCCCAGGCTAATATTATCATCACTAATGTTATACCTAATACTTCCGACGATCTTTACAGAAAGAGAGAGAGAAAGAGAGTGAAGATAGAATAAACTTATACATATACACTGGCTTCAAAAGTTAAGGTACAACCGGGTTTTTGTGTCTAATTGCAAATGAATGAATGTAGAAAGAAAAAAATTTGGAGGATATGTGCATTAAATAGTTTTTTATTGAATGTGTCATAGAAATTTGTATAAGTGTATTGCAAAAACGATTTATACCAAAAAGAGCAATCTCTGCGGAAAAGTCCATTCTTTGGAGAAACAGCACATCACAGTGTTATGTGTAAAATGGCATAAAACAATACAAAAATGGGTTCTAATAAGGAATGTCCACCCCTAACTTGAATGCATTGGCGGCATCGATTTCCCATGCTGTTTATTGCTGTCGGACACCGGAATAGGAAGCGAAGACCAGACACAGAGTAAGCCTTGTTTCAGCTCATGTAACGACCTTGGAGGAGGATTTAAAACAGCAACCTTCTGCCAAGATAGTCCCAAAGATGTTCTATCGGGATTCAGGTCTGGAGATCGAGCTGGCCATTCCATTCGTTCCAAACCGTGATCCTCCAGATATTCCTCAACAATCCGAGCTCGGTGAGGTCAGTGCATTATCATCCATCAGAATGAAGTCGTTACCAATAGCAGCAGCATATGGGCGGACATATGGATCAATGATCTCATCCCGATATCTAAGACCAGTTACGGTTCCTCCATGGAACACATGCAGGTCAGTGTGGCCACCGAGCGAGATCCCTGCCCAAACAGGTTTCACCACCTCTATAACTGTGTCTTTCAACAGTGTTGGATTGATGGTATCTAGTGCGCTGTTCCCTCCAGATCAGTAGACGCCCTGAATCACTTCCATTGTAAATCTGACTGTCTGTGAACAGCACAGAAGCCCATTGTTGCTGCGTCCAAGAAACATGTTCTCTTGCCCAGCATAAACGGTTCCTTCGCTGTCGTCCGTTGAAGAACGCACACAACTGGTCTTCTTGCATACAGACCTGCATTGTGAAGACGATTTCGCACCGTAGTAGCGGAGATTCTTCTTCCTGATGCTTGAAAGTGGTCTGCAACGAGCTGCGGCACAGTAGTGGTTCTTCTCCTTTCGTGCCGAAGAGCTGAAAACGGTCTTCTGCAGGTGTTGTAGCTCGTGGTCGGCCTGGAACAGCTCTTCTGGACACAGAATCTTCGGATTGGTATTGATCCCAAAGTCGCTGAACAACACTACGAGACACATTGAGACGTCTAGCAGCATCAGCCTGCGACAATCCCATTTCCATCCATCCAACTGCCCGCCACCTTAACGAATTGGGTAAACGACGTCTCTGAGACATTTTTCTAAACTCTATTGACTATTGTCACCGAAACTGCTAACAACTGTTGAAAATCAACACAACTTACACACAAAAGTACGAAAGCTTGATATTTGCATATTTTCTCTCACTCATAAATATACGTTCTTTTCTATAAAATAAAAGTGTTAGCAATCGTTTTTGCATTAATGTTTTTAAAGTTCGTTATTATCATTCATGTAAACTATGCATTTTATTGTTACTGCCATTTTTTTTATGGTGAGCTTCGAAAAACATGTTGTACCTTAACTTTTTGAGGCCAGTGTATATAAGGGAAAAATAGAATCAATTTATAATATTCCGTCCATACCTTACAATTATTAGAATACAAAAGACCACATAGTTCATTATGTATTACTTTGCATGAAAATAACTTTTCATCAGAAAATACTTTTGTGTGAATTTTTCATAAATATTCTAATTAATGAATAGAAAACCAGAAAATGAATAATCTTTATAATCTACTTTTTCCTGAATGTCATAATAAAACACCAACAATTTATAATTTTGAAATAAAAATATTCAAAATGTAATCAGAATCTTTCTATATACATGAATGTTCCAATCTATTTGAAATAGTAAAAAAGTTTACTTGAAATATTATACAGAAGGGAAGAAATATATGTTATATGAAAATACATTTAAAAAACAGTAAAGAAAAACAATTGTTACTTAGAAAGAAATTACAGCTTTGAATTAAAAATCATCTTACGTTTCTATAAATTATATGTTTGGATTCATTTTTCCAATCGAAATAACAAATTTTTGTATTTGAAATTCTTACAGATTTTATTATGACTTCGCTTTTATTTTTTCTTAAAATTATTTAGAAACTCCAAAGAATAGTCTTCTATTGTAGACTTATAAGCCCATCTTTTCTGCAAGTAGAATACATCTTTCAGTTTAAATTTTATTTAATATTTATTTCAACCAACTATTTTTTTCCTCAAAAAATTATAGATTGTTCTAGAGAAAGAATTTTCATTTCGAAAGAGCATTAATCATCTTGTATTTGATGTTTATAACTAAATTTTTTCAGAGGCATTAGAATAGAAAGAAAAAAAAAACTAAATTTACTCAGTAAATAAATTGCATGTAATGAATTTAGACCATGCGAATGAAAATTGAATTAATTCCAGACGAAATTGTAATTGTATTTAGCTCTGGTAATTAAGACTCTCTTGTACCAGTTCATTGCAGAAACCGATACTATCAATTCAGACGAATGTAAATATATATTTCAGTTCAGATACTAGGCAAGTGTAACAGTTAGTTCCTATTCAGCTCTTTTCTAAACAAATTTTCTCTTCAAATCCCCTGAATAACACAAACATTATCTTTCAAATGAGTAACAAGCTTTGTCTTTAATCTGACAATAAAAAGTTACACCATTTACATTAAGTGCTCTTAAAAGTAATTAGCAATTGCTCCATGTTCTTGTCATATATTTGAGTACATCTAATTTAATGTTTTATTATGTGATTCTAAGGATTCCAAATTATTATGTTAAAGTATTGTTATACTATTAATCTCTAAAAAATTGTCGTATTCAATATTTTTAGATTTTGGTTGTGTTGTAACTCATAAGTCGTTTCAGAAATATGTTTTGAAATCACTGTTTTGCTATCTCATAAAAGAGTTAACCTTTTGAATGATCCATAAATTTAAAACAAAACATTGCCATTTAAACTTCTGCATCTGTTTAGACGAAGTTATTATATTGAAGCTAATTAAATTGTTTAAAAAAATCCAGCAGTTTCATTTATATTAAAACTGCTCATATAAATATTTTGTATTGTTTAAAGATGTAAGTATCGATAAGCAAATTAGAAAACTTATAATTGACTGAGCGTTTTAAAAATGCCACACTTAAAAGCAACAATAGGGTTAACAATCAAGGCACAAAATCTGCAAGCTATCACACCACAGCAAAGGAAGGACGTTTGAGTTTTGAAATTTTTAACGTGAGTCAGCCCATGTATATGGTGGGTCTTTAATGGCAATAAAGTTCGACCTTATGACACTCGGACTACGAGCTCATAATCATCCTTTAGGCCAGGGGTGTCCAACACGCGGCCTGCCAGTACGTAAGTTGTGGCCCGACGACTATTTTTTTTTTTAAAAATAATGTCAGGTTTTTTAAATTTTTTTTTATTTTGAAATTTATTTGAGGAGAAATTTATATATAAATATATATCAATCTACAATGCATTTGTCTGTTACCTGTTCTTGTTTTAAAATAAATCCCTTTTGATAATAGAAATATCCTTTAGATTAAAATGTATTTATATTTAAATCTATATTTACAGTTAAATTTGATTTTCCTATAATCAAGTACTTTTTTTAATAAATCCTCACATTTTGAGAAACACAGCTGTAGCATTATTTACAAATTGAGAGTTAGCAAAAAAGATAGGGAGTTGGCATTCAAAAGAATTGGAAAAATATTAGCATTAGATTTATACTCAACACATCATAATAAATAAAACTATTCAAATAAAAATATTTCCACTGCTACAGTTATATCTCACTATTTGAAGTTATCTTCACATTTTATTTTAGAGAACAATATTAGTAGTTAATAATATATTTTATTTGACGTTCTAGCAATATGAAATAAATCATAGCAAAACACAAGTTTATTCCAACTGTAATGGTATACACCTCATCGGTTGATTTATAGCCTCATTCAATGAGACTATGCATCTTGTTAACTGTAGTTCATTGACGGTATTTACTATAAATACTCCCATACTTATGAGAGGCTTAAATTCCGGAAAGCTGTTCGTTAGTCCAACAGTTCGTATACCGTCAGATCAATATTTCTTTTAAAATAATACAAGTTTTTCAACAAACTAATTGAATTTTTCGGCTGAAAGCCATTCTATTATTAACATATGTGTATATGTGTATAAAAATGTGTATTTTACAATAAATATTAAAATTTACTTAAGATTATATTCAATAACTGTAGATTTTTCAAAAGTATTAATTTTTATTTTTTGTTCAGTGTTTGTTTTTGTATCTCTGAATATTTATAAGAAGGATTCCGTAAGGATCCATATTCAGGAAATAAATGAATCATGACACTGCGGAAATTTATTTTTTAATTGCAATTCTTAAAATAGTTTCTGAAATATATCATGGAATGAAGGACTTGAGGGTTAAGTCCATAGATAAAATCTGTGGTAAGGAAATAAAACTACGCAATATCGCAACGGGTGGAAATTAAAAATGAATTTTTCTACTATAGCAGTGAATAAATGTAAAATAATACAGGATTGTAAAATGTTTCATCCATATATGCCCGTACATAGTTTTAAAAAGACATGCTACTCTCGGGGGAGCCTGTAACCCCTAGAGAGCGCGTCCCCAGGTGGCGGATAGGGGAAAGCCTTCAGTGGTTTCCACTGGTGGTAGAAGGGAAATATATAAAATACCTTCCGCGGACCAACAGGTAGAAATCCAACCTTCTGGAGGCTCTGGCAACCCCATCTTCTATTGACAGTGCAATATTGATTCCTAGTCTTAATGCTACCATGTCTGGGGTAACCGACGCGACGAAATCTGCAGTCCGGGGCTCCGTTGGAAAATATGCTACGAGGACAGTGAACTTTCTACAACTTAATATCAACGGCACTCAGAAAAAAATGTGTCGAACTTTCAGATATTCTCAATGAAAATAACATCCAGTTGGCTTGTTTGCAGGAAACAAGGTTAAACACCAATTTTCAACGTTAAGGGATATATTACTATTATGAAAGATAGAGTCTCTGGAACTGGAGGAGGAATTGCTTTTTTGGATAAAGCATCTGAAATTAAATATATAGAAATCCTTCCAACCTCAAACACCAGTAGCAGCACTGAGGCACAAGCAATTAACATCCTGCTACCCAATCATACTATTACGCTGGTGAATGTGTACCATCCTGACAATTCACCCATTCATACAAATATTCTTCATGATCTCGCCTCTATATCGGCTGATACCAAAATGATTTTGGGAGACATTAATGCAAAGAGCCCTTCCTGGGGCTGCAAAACTCTTGATTCCAAGGGTGACCAATTGGTAGATCTTGCAGATGATATAAACTTGACTATTCTCAACACAGGAGAAAACACGTCTCAAAAACAAATGACATAGCGTCGGCTCTTTACATTTCTGCTATAAGCTATGCTTCTGCAAATAATGCTCACTGGAAAGCTCTTGATGCCGCTATTAGTGATCACTTTCCGGTTCTCACTACCCTCCCGATTGTTCAGGTGCCCACCACGCAAGAAAAGCGGTCGTGGGATTTCCGCAAAGTGAACTGGGACGGTTTCACGCAAGAATTCGAGAACCTTTGTTCTGACTTGCCGAAGCACAAAAAACTACTCCGTCTTTTCACCAGCTGCATTCAAAAACAGCTAAACACCATATCCCTAGAGGGAAACGTAGAAACAACTGGATCCCGTTTTGGAAAGATCACCATATCAAAGATCTAATTCAAGAAAGAGATTTCATTGGTCAAGAGCTCCAAAGAAATAACAGCGAAGAGCTCAAAAGAAATTTTATTGAGGTCAGCCATAAAGTGGAAGAACTTATTTTGGAGAGTAAAAAAAGAAATTTGGGCTGGACTTTGTAGCAAATTGGAACTCAGAAAAGGAACATCGCAATACTGGAATTTATTAAAGGTCCTCACTAGCTCATACATATCAATGCCTCAAAACCTCAGTCAAACGTAATATCAATCGATGGAGTAAATGCAAGAACAAATAAAGAAGCAGAAAATATTCTTGCAAAACAGTACAAAGTCACAAGCAGGCTAAACTTTGCGGAAGAATACAGATTACAGTACAAAAAGTATAAGTCAATTATTAAGCATAACAAGAATCATTGCGCCGAGGATGTCTTCACATCTGATTTCACCCTTGAAGAACTGGAATACGCTATTCGGCGCCTAAATCCAAAGAAATCTCCAGGACCTTATGTTATCTATGGTCAAATGACTGTGCACATTGGAGAAATCACAAAAAAAAGTACCTGCTCAACATTTTTATTACCTCCTGGTGCAGTGGTAAATTACCCAAAATTTGGAAGAGCTCTGTCATCATTCCTATCCAAAAGCCAGGAAAGGATGCTACCAGCTGCAAGAGCTACAGACCCATCTCATTGACTTGTATACTTTGTAAGCTAATGGAGCGAATTATCCACAGCCGCCTTATAAAATTCCTCACGGATCACAGCTGTCTTCATTTCTATCAGACAGCCTATCGTGCCAATCATAGTATTGTTGACCAACTGTTTTACCTAAGCCAACCAATAATCAATGGTTTTCAAGAAAAGCCTCATGAGAAAACTGTTGCAGTATTCCTAGACCTATCATCAGCCTTCGACCGAGTTTGGCGACAAAAACTAGTTGGCATTATCCATAGCTCTGGTATAAAAGGTAATGCACTGCTCTGGATCAACGATTTTTTCAGAGGAAGAACATTTTCTGTTAGGTTCAATGGCGTGCTTTCTAAGTCACACAAGTCTAAGTCTGGGCTGGAGTACCTCAGGGCTCAGAGCTCAGTCATCTTCTTTCTCTTTTATACATGAATACCATCCACCCCCATATCCACCCAGACACGAAAATCGCATGTTATGCAGACGACATCGCCCTATGGTATACTCATAGAGATATTGCATTATCAAAAAAAGCTGTAAACAAAACCCTGAAAGGCATTGCAGCTTGGACAAAAGATCTCAAATTGACCATTAATGCTGATAAGACAAACTATTGTATCTTCTCCACGGACAGACGGCATAGAGGCACTTTTAATGCAGATATTAAAATCGAAGACTACAACATCAAAAGTGTAATCTTCCCTACCTATCTCGGCGTAACCCTAGATTCTGAACTTCGTTTTACAAAGAATATTGAGCAAACTACAATCAAAGCACTCAGAAAATTGAACATTCTTAGAAAACTCTGCGGAACTACTTGAGGATCAAGACCAAAAACCTTAAAAAATGCATACTCCACTATCATTAGACCCATACATGAATATGCTGCCCCAATTTGGGCCCCGGCATCCGTATCCTCTAAACTGAAATTGGATTCAATTCGAAGTCGCGCATCTAAAACTATTATTGGTGCAGTTTCCTCAACTAACAACGAAAAAGATGAAAGGGAGTGGGGTCTCCCTCCTCTCGAGTGTAGGCGAAACCTTGCCACTGTTAAGTTCACCAACAAATTACGATGTTACAAAGAAGATCACATCTCCACCAGAGTATTCAGAGATTGGACATATACGAAGAGACTTAAAAGATCATCAACGCTACAACTTGACGGGAACATTCCATTTTGAACTTTGTGCAAGAGCCTCCCTTCCCCAAAAGGCCTCCAAAAGAAACGAAAATTACTCTAAATCTCCTGCGCCCTTGCTCAAAGAAAGAAGATGCAAGAATTCTCAAACAGAAGGGTCTTGAAACGATAGATAAAATCTCTCAGGAAAATTTTGCGGTTGTCTATATAGACGGCTCATCTGACATTTCTCTCATTAAGGGAGGAGCTGGCATTCTCTTCCAATTTCCAAATAAAGAAAGAAAAATGCACAAAATTAACACTGGGTTAATAGCGTCTAATTTTACCAGCGAACTTTTTGCAATTGGAGGCACTCATCCTTTCTGAAGCTCTCCGGCACAACTGAAGGACTGGCTATTTTATCAGACTCAAGAGCGGCCTTAGAAGCAATCATTAAAGGAAATACGAACATAACCTCTGCTATCAATGTCCTACTTGAAAGTTTGCATTACAGGGGGAAATCCTGTCTATTGCAATGGATTCCTGCTCACGTAAACATTAAGAGAAACGAGTGTGTGGACTCCCTGGCCAAAGGGGGCAGAAATGATGACAAACTTTGTCCCACTATTACGCTTGCAGATGCAAATGCGGTCTCAAATTACAGACTTCTGCCTCATCGCTACAAAAAAACTCTCATTGTTGATTTTGATTGCTCTAGAAATCTTACATCCATAATTGCAAGACTAAGGACGGGCCATTTTAAAGGTATGAAGATCTCATCAGGCAAAACTAGAACTTACATCCCCTGCAAAAACTGCACCGAGGCCCAACTAACGCCGGACCACATCCTGGAATGCCCGGCCCTTACTCCGCATATTATACGGCTCAAAATGGTGCCACTGGCTTCGGAGCTACGCGGGGTTCTTTACAGCGCTGATGCGCCGAGACTTGCGGAGGCGGTTCAGAGAGCTCACGACATTATCTGATTGTCCATGGACACGACAAAAAAAAAATACATGCATGATTTGTCTTTACTGAAATTAAAAACACAGCTTACGTAAAATGTAACTATTTAAGTTTTATAAAAAAAAATCCCCTTAAATAATTTTTTTAATAGCCTTTCATCTAGTTTTCTCCATGTTAGATATGATAGAATTATTTGTTTTGATTGCATGGCACACATAATGTTACTTTCTTTTGTGAAAAAAATGTTCTTTAGAAGTTTTTCATGTTCAAGTTCTTAAATGTTTTTCTCCTTTCTCAACATTTTATATTTCAGATCTTTACTTTAATAATTGTTTATCCAGCTATTGAAAATATAAGCTCATAATTAGGTTTAGACGTAAGGAAAATAAAGCGAAATCGGTGCTGTAATGTTTTTTGGTTCAAAAAATATTGGTATAAATTTGTGTTTAAATCTGGTTTAAATATATACATGACCCATGTTTGATGATCCTTAACTTTTCTGAATGTCTTAACGCCTTTTTGACGGTGGCGTGGCTACAGGGGACGTGGTTGGAGCGGACACTTTGAAACTCATCATGGTTAGAGCGGACACATTGTTTCCCCATCTTATAACAGATTCGATTATCGAATTGCAAGGACAAATACATTTTTTTCCAAACAAATTAAATTATTTATATTAAATTGTGAAGATATTATAGGGCAAATACGTTTTAAACATTGCGAAATGTAATAAAAAACTTTCAGAGAAATATTTAAAAATTAATTGTAAGGGACAATATAATGAAGGGTATGAAGTAATTTAAGGATTTTTGTGAAAAACTGTATTCTAGAGTCAAATAAATATTAGAACTGGTGAAATTGCAATGAAATTAACTTCCTTTAATTTCTTGCATCTTGTATTTTTCTTCAAGTATTTATTTTTTCTTACATTAATGAAAATAATTAATTTTATGGCAATTTCATTTTGTTCTATTATTTATTTGACTTTTAAGTGCAGTTTTCCATAAAAATTCTGAAATTCGTTCATGTCCTTCATTACATGGTTACTTACTATTAATTTTTAAATATTTCTCTGAAAGTGTTTTATTTTTATTACATTTCGCTATGTTTAAATTATATTAGTTCTATAATATCTTAACAATTTAATATAAGTAATTAAATTTGTTTGGCAAAGATATATTTATCCTTGTAATTCGATAATCGAATATATGTTCTAAGATGGAAAAAATGTGTCTGCTCTAACCACGTCCGCTGTAGCCACACTACTATTTTTGACAGCCGGCATGAAATCATTATTTATTCACAATTTTAATACATTTGAGTTTTTGAAAACTGAAAAATAATTTAACTTAATGAATTAACATGGTCTTTCTAAATTTAATATTGGTCAATTACTGGCCTGAAATTATTTTATTTAATTACATTGTGTGTTTCATTATTAATCGTCATTTTATCCTTAATTTAACAGTGTGAATTTCACAATTTTATCGATAGGTATTAAATGGTAAATGATCCATATTATCTATTAAGTGTGTACTTCATTAGAAAAATTATTCGGTGAGAGTTTTATCTTACACAGCGTTTTGAAAGCTTTTTGAGATTAAAGTAATACAAATAAAGCACATTTTTTTCAACATTAAGTAATCAAAATTCTTATGATTATTCATTTATCAATTTTTGTTGTTTAATTGTCGACATGAATTTCAGTTTTTGTAGCAAATTATAAGCAATTTTTAGCTATAATATTTTAAAAAACAATTAATAAAATTCAGTGCAGTTCCTTAATAAAATATCATATATGAATTTGAAATGTATATGCAGATAAGGCTCTACACATGTCTGTAAAATTAATTGGCGAATTTTAAAATATACGTTTTGCACTTTAAACGAAGTTGTTTCAATTGAATACTATTCACAGCTTTACATTATACGCTAATACACTCTATAGCAAAACAAAAAACAAACGACGCACTAAGAACAAGTTGTCCTATAAAGATAGAAATTGGTGGGAAGAACGATTAAGTACACATACGGAACAGAAAATGATTAAAATTTCAAAAAAATTGAATTATTTATTTTAGCCTTACATAGTTACCAAGTAACGAGCTCAATAAGGTGTTGATCCATCTCTAGCATGGATGCAAGTTGCCACACGATGTGGCATAGAGTGATAAGGCACCTTGATGGTGTCCTGCGGTATTTCTTAACAAATTTGCTCCAATCATTGGGCAAGGTCGTCAACATTTCCTAGTAGGTGCAGTCACCTTCCCATCATATCCCAGACATGCTCTATTGAAGAGAGATCTGGCGATCCAGCTGGACAAGGAAGTATTTGACAAGCTGTAAGGCAGTTCATAGCAACACATGCCGCATGTGTTCTGGCCTTATCTTCAGAAAAATATGGCCAAGGTAATGCAAGAGAATGGTAGTTAAACAGTTTACAGATTGTCGTCGACGCAACGTTGGGCTTTAAGTGTACCTCTAATGATGACCAAAGGGGTCCGGCTGTCAAAATAAATGACACCCCAGTCTATAATTTCTGATTGGGGCCGTGTTTGACGTGCAGTAGTGAAAGTAGGACCGACATGCTGCCCTGGGCATCTTTAGACAGTACTTCGATGATCGTCAGGACACAGTTGGAAGTGAGATTCGTCGCTGAACACTATACGTCCTCAATCAGCATGATTTCAACCTGATGGACTGAAGCACCACCCTAATCTGGCTCTATAGTGTGCAGGCGTAAGTAGCAGGTAGCGTAGAGGGTGGTACGAGCTTAAATTTTGTTCTATCAGAGGTCTATGAATGGTCATGGTGGACACTCATGCGAGGGCCACACGTCTAGTTGTTGATAACGGTGAATTAGGCGCTGTGGCATTTGATCTGACACTCAACTTCCTGATCTGCTGTGAACCTAGGTTGACCACTGCTATTACGACGCTGAAATCTGATACTGTCCAACCATTCTTCTCAGCATCTTGTAATAGCTGCATATGACGCGTGATTCTCCGATTTTCCTAACCCGCTTATTTCAATCCAATGATACGACCTCTTTCAAACTCAGGCATTTTCTCGTAAAGAGCTCGAATCCTACGACAATAATTTTTTTCAGTCGTTGGAAGTTATCCTAAATCGCAATGTAACAGAAATTTTGACATCCATATTGAAAATTGCTTCTTATAGACACCTGCTAAGTGGGCAGTTCTGATGCACTGTAGGTCCCGCTATTAATTCGTTGGACACAAAATTTTAATCATTTGCATGTTCGGTAAAAATGTCTTCCCATACGAGATTTCTTTACAATTGGGCAAATCCTTCTTGGTGAGTCGGTTGTTTTTGTTGTTGTTATAGAGCATGCATCTTTAATTTACGTTCATAAAAGAAAATTTTGAACTATATAGAGAATTTGTTTCAGATTTCTACACTAAATATTCTTATCAGATATTTTACCAATTAAACTTCTAAGAAATATGACAGGAGCTGTATTAAACTGTGTTATAGCAGAAACGTGTCTAGATAGTGGAAAAAGATTGAATGTTTCACAAGTTGTTAATTACAATACTTCTCAAAGTATACGAGGATAAGAACAGATATTTCAATAGTTCGCATGTATTTCATTAAAAATAACTGTTTACTCAGACAGTATATTTTAACAATTGTAATATTCGCATATACGTTTACATTGTTTTATGTCCATTTAATTAAGAGAAAATGATATTACATATAAACATAAGTTTTGAAAACTTTTTAATAAACAAAAAGTCCATTATTAGTTTTTAGAAATTCTTTGTCATAATGAATGTATATGTATTGTAAACTCCATAAGTATTAAACTAGGAAAAGTTACGAAACATAAATAAAAGTAATTCATAAAAGATTAAAAAAATGCTCCATTGATTACTATAACGTAAAGTATATTGTATTCAAAAGCATTAATGGAATCTTACGCTTAAGTAAAATGATACAAGGGAGAAATATTAGCTTTGTGGTAAAATGTAACGCACTTAAACTCAACATGTCTTTATTTAGCAAATCTAATTTTCTATCAAACATAAACTGTAATTTTATTTTTTTTATACCTTAACAACATAGAAACATAGCTGTCGCAGGAAAATGATGGAATTAGGAATTTCATGAAATCCCTAAGATTAATTGGTGGGAGATGTTAAAACGGCGTCTCTTGATGTTTATTGACGTTTCATTTTCCTGATAAAAGTAAGGTATTTAAACAAATCCTTGAAATGTTTCAGTGAAATGATGCAAATAATATTGTTAAGAGTTTAAAAGTGTTTATTTAACAAATAGGGTGCATTATTAAACGTATAAGTAAGTAATACAACAATAGTCAATGAAATACAATTTATTTATTCGAAACTAATTAGCAAATAAATAAAATATATATATATATATATATATATATATATATATATATATATATATATTTGTTATGTACATCATTTTTCTCTCGGTTGCTTACACACTAAAATATCAACCCCTATGTTAATCCTATGGTGCCATTTTTCTTAAAGATATGGGGTTAATATTGAGGGGATCGATAGTACTATCTGTATGGTTAGGATGTGAAAGGACTTGACCCCAGGTGTGCCCCCCTGCACAGCATTTTGCCAATACAAATCCTGACTAGTTCATTTCATCATTTCACTGAAACAGTTCAGAATTTGATGAAATCACTTACATTCAACTTGGAAATAACCTTGAGGAGACGTAATTTTAACATTTCCCGTCAATTAGTCCTATTTCTTAGAGATTCTTAAAATTCCTAATTTCTTCATTTTTTTGCGACGCATCCAACAACAAGGTCGTTCCACAACAACATTTTTCACACAATATACAACTCAACCCGGTTGATGTTTCCACTTTTAATGGTGACATCTGCAAAGTGATGTCGAATAAGCAGCCACTCCGTTATTCCGTTTTTTACTATTTCATGATCTCTCTGTAATTGTTTGAAACGTATTGTTTCCTTACATATGATTGAGGAATTTCATTAATATTATTCACACGTACTTTTATCGCTTGATTTTTTTATATATATAATAAGTTCTGCATTTAAGAGTATTCATGGCAAATGGAAAACAAATGTCTTATATCTATTCCAAAATAGGCTTCATTGCGATTCTGAAAGAATCATATATGTCTTTATAATACGTTTGCAGTGTAAATATAACGCCATTTGGACCTAGAAAGCTCGAATAAAATCCACTCGTAATTCACTTAAATGTTCGAGAAAAAATGCTTTAAACATGATTTAAGAAGTTTTACATCTGATATTTCAATAGAAAATAAAGAACTAATTTTATTCAATTTTTCTTATTAATGTAAAGTTAAATAAAATTAGTTTCAAATTATGTGTACATAAAATATTTATGTATTTTAAAAATATATTTATAAAAAACATTGATAAATTTTCAGAACTTATAAAAATGTAAAGAAAATTTCGAATTAGAGAATTAGATAAGCTATTTCATTTTGAAAAAGTAAAATGTTGATTATTAAAGTTATGTTCGAATAAATTTAATTACTATGAAGTAAGAAAAAAATAAATATTTAGTATACATATTTTTGTATATATAATTCAATTCCCAATCCCTATCATTAACATACTTTGAAAAAAATTAAATTATAACGTTAAAGATCATTTTTTTTCATAAGTAGATGTATATCATGTATGGTTTTAAATAAAAAAAGAATATATGTGTTGTTAATTTTAGCGGTATTTTAGAGCATTAAGATTCTTTTTATGATCATACAATTTGATAAGGATATGAAAATGGTTGTGTAATCCTAATTTGTTACTAGAATTAATGCGTATGAATTTCAGTATGAAAGGTCTAAAATTATGAAAATGAGTTGTAAAATGATAAAGTCATGAATTGTTCTAGCAGCGACCATTACTGCTTATAAATGCTCTTAAAATAATTGATCAAATTAAAACTTTTATATGAGTATTAACTTTGTATTGAAATTACGTTACGCACAATATATGCATTCGAAAGAGGAAATATAATAGTGACCAATACTCCCCCACACAGTAATTAATGTATTACCATGTTGTTCAGTAAACATCTGCAGACAGTTTACCATTCTATGTCACTATAATTAATGTCAGACTAATGATTCAATGGACAGACATTGTGTTAGACTTACTCTTGAGAATACTGAATCATGTTCACATAAATATATATAGGAGAAAAGTGACTTCCTCCCTCCTTTATCAGTAGATCTCCTGAAAGATAAGATCTACAGATTGGAAATTTGGAAAACTTGTTGGATGGATATCTGCTATGAAAGAGATTATGTGAAATCTCGGCACCTAAGAAAGGAGTTTACGGGAGTTTAGGGTAACTTCGAATAAAAAATAATTCCAATTTGAAACAATTAGAATTGCAAACTTTTAACTTGGAAGGCATGTTTCTTTGTTGGGAAGCGCGTCTGTTATCATCTAAGAACAGGTTTTTGGAAATAGAATTCCTTTGGGGGCTACAGTGGAGTGCATTATGAATAAGAAAACAACCTTGCTTATGAACTCTAAACTCGGTAAGCATGTTTCTCTAGCAGAAGAGAAATCGATTCTCAAGGTGTTTGCAAAGCCTACGATTCGGTGATAGATAAAAATTTGCATTTTGTGCCATTAGACCTGCTGATGAAAAAATTCACAATTACATCTCTTCTGTTGTGCAGAGATTCGCGAAGAACAGTTTTGTGAAAATTGATTCCAAGTGGTTTTTGGAGGTGCTATAGACCAACATTTCCTGTTTTAGAACTATTTGACATACACACTTAAAAACGCGTGAACATGTTTCTTCTGTATAGTCGAGATCTATTGATAACTGGTGTATGGAAATTGACTCAAAGAGGGAGGGAGGAGGGTTGAAGTGTCGTTATGAACAACAATTTCCCACCAAGTTTGCACACTCCTTTCTTCTGCTTGTTAAGAATTCTGCTAGAACGGGTTTTGTGAAAATCCACTCCCAAAGGTTCTGTGGAGGTGTTTCGTTAAAGTTAGAAATATAACTGTCCCAGTGCTTCTCAAACCTGCAAAACTTGCGACCCAATATTCATAATCACAATTTTCATCACCCCCTCCATACAATAACAATACATAGAATATGATAATATGATACATTGGCGCTAAAACTACAGCATGACTTTAACCTCTTAAGTGCCACTGGCGTCTGTAAATGTCCCGTGCAGCCAGTGCGTAAATTGCCTTGGACGTATAAATACAGTAAGACCCCGCTGAGCGCGGGGTGTACGTTCCTTTGAAGTAGAGCGTTATAAGAAACAGCGTTCAACGAGGTTATCTCATCATGTAAATAATGGGGTTAGGGGAAGATAGGTAAAAATTGGTCAGGTATTTTATCATTTAATTTATTAAATATGTTTTATAACAATAAAACAAAAATTGATTTCTTAATAATATAGAAATATAAAAAACGAATATATATATGAAAATAAATAAAATTCTAAGTCTCGGTTTAATGGTATATAGCGTTCAATTTCGTCGTCAGTCCATATAGAAAGCCATTTTTCCATTTCTTCTATTTTATTATTTCTAGAACGGGTAATTCGAGTTGCAGAGCTGCTCGTAGTTGCATTTACCGATGACAGTATTTCTTTTCTTTATTCTTAAGAATGTTCCTTATTGTTGAAGTTGCCAATATGAGATTGACGTTCACCAGTACCTAATCTTCTAATGACTTGCATTTTAGTTCCTAGTAAAAATGCTTTTTCTGGTTGCTCTATTCTCGTGTTTTTTTATTATCATACATGATAAAGACTTAAAATCATATTATTTGTCACTACAGCAATTGTGATATTACATAAATTTATACTTACAATAACGTCCACAAATATTTGAAACGATAAAAATGCGTCCGTATAACACCACAGGAAAAAAAAGAAACACATATAAACTGTTTCGGATATCGGGCAACCTACTGCTGCTTGCAATTTCGGAAAACCCCACATTTGAAATAAAGAGCGTTAAATCGAAATAGCGCTATGCGATACAGCGTTAAACGGGGTCTTACTGTACGTCTTTTCGAAGTATTATCTCTTTTGTTCACCGCTATCCATACAATTATTCCGAAGGCTTTGGAATGGAATGAGAGGACCTTTGCAGTTTTGCGACGGATTTGCTTATTTCAGAGGACTTTAGTATTTATCCCCCCTTAATACACCACGTGCCTAAACACACACACGTGTAAAAGGGATGCATTCGGGGTGAATGACGTCACTTTTAATGGGCAATTCAGGGAATAGTTATAAACCATACAAATTATAAAAATGAGTGTTACTTTTTATATATAATTTTAAATATGACAAACTCGTGGGGTTACTGGTAATTATTAAACTTGTTTTTAAGTAACTGTTAGTATTAATTTAATTATAAAATGCATTTTGCGCTACCAATACGTTTATAAAAACATTATATCAGTGCGAATATTTTTTTAAATTTTTATTTTTGTCAGAATGTATTTTGCTTGTTTACTTTCGATAAATAATATATATTTTTTAAAATAATCTTTTGCTTCTGACTTTTCAACATGCTCGCGTCCCCTCATAGAGCCATCACGCCTCCCCTACAGGGGCATGCTCCACAGTTTGAGAAAGCTGAAGTATACGGATTTAAAAATATTCGACCTACATACTTCAAATTTGGCAGACAAACTATTTGTGTTGAGTAGAATTCTTCTGAAAACGGTTATTATGGATATTGATTCCAAGGGTGAGAAACTACCGGAGCTTGACTGATAAATATACTTCTGGTTTAGAAACTCAAGACAAGTCCTTTTTTAGATCAAGTATATATTTCAAATCTATGGAATGCTTAATGCTTGAGCAAACAAAAAAGACCTAAATAGTATTATAGTAACATGTATACACACACACACACACACACACACACACACACATATACACATATATATATATATATATATATATATATATATATATATATATATATATATATATATGTAAATCAAGAAATAACCAGATAAGCGTGGGAAAAATGACTTATTACATTATGCAATGGCTTAACAAGAGTTGGATGTAAACATTTTTAAATAATTGTATTCAAATGTAAACGAATGTCGTTGATATTTTTGCGTGCATCAGCTTCCTACTGAGTTCGCCTATCTTTCATTGTACTGTTCGCAGATAAACCCTTTTCTACAGTTTTATGAATGTATACACGAAAGTGTTTTTATTGCTGTAGTTTTGCACTCTACTTACCCACTCAGTATATATATTATAGTATACAGATATAGTGCAAAAAATGACAAATAAAGTTCATTCGAAGAGACCAGAACTGTTCACATTTTACATTAAGGGGGTCACTTCACGAAAATCGATGCCAAAATCGATTTTTCAATTTCGATTGAAAAATAAAATTCAACTGTTTCTCTTTCTGATACAGTTTATATTTTTGTTCTAGCTGAATTAGAAGTATTTTTAATATTTTTTAAAAAGTTGTTTACGTCTGTCAAATCCCAAAACAGCTGATTGCCACGCCCCTTTCAAATCAAAACAAAAGACACATGCTACTTTTCAGCCTCGTCAAATAACTTAAATTGATTAAAAGTATTTATTTTTGATCGGCAAATCAACTAGGAAAGAGTGAAGTGAATAATTGTAGCTGTTTGTTTACTTCTGGGTAACTCACGTGCTGCTTTTTTTTTTCGTTGAATATAACAAATTTCTTTTCAGTTTTCATCAGATAAAAATTCAAAATATCTGATAAAAAAATAAATATGGTTGCTCTTCAATTAAAAACAGTTTTACATATTTTAAAACAAATATGGATTGTATTTATTAAGGTAGATTTGCTAATTTGCAGTTTATTACGAGAATTCTCATTACAAACTTTACAAATTATATTGATATCACTTTTATGTTAATGTCGTATTACTTCATCCAACTAAGTTTCTTCAGGACTTTCGCTCTTGGCGAATGATACTTTATTCCAAAAAGTCTTTGAGGTTATCTGAAGCTTTACTCAGGTTTAATGGTGATGTTTATTTTCAAATCCACGTCAATCCCACTGAACCTCATGTCTAGACGGCTTCATATAAGCAGACAGGAACAGAACGCGCACTAATCGATTGAGCTTTCTTCGTTGTGTCTGTCTGTATTATCTTAAGACGAGATGTAGGAAACTGTAGAATTGCTTAGAGTGGATGTACTTGATTAGGATCTTTACATTTCTTATCAGGTTCCCTGATTGGGATAAGCTGTAGTTGCATTTTTTCTGAGAGATTTTAAATTGGTATTATCCAATACTATTTCTGAATAAACCAGAGTTTTTAGCATGTAAAATGTGTGTTGAAAATAGCTTATATACTAAATATTTTACAGGGCGTATGCTATATGATAACAGGGTATTTTAAATAGAACATAAAAAAGTATTTATAAAAATATAAAGATAATAGGAATGTAAATGTTAGAAAAACTTAGTGTGACAGACAATTTAAAAAATAATAGTTATAGAAGGAATACAATACTATTTTTCTTCATTTTTTATCTTTTAAAAGAATTTTTTTATTTATGTTTACAACACGTATAATATTTATAAAAACACATAAACACGTATTAAAAGTTTTTTAGAACTTACATTCATTACAAGATTAAGAAAAGTCAGTAGGGTAAGCCCCTTTTAAAATTCGATTTTGAGTTTTTGTTTTTCTGAAATCTACAAATCAAGACCTTTCCAATGTTATAACATACAAACCATCATATGAATTAAAAGTATTTTAAAATGATTTTTAAAAATTTATCATCTGATTTACCACGCCCATTTTGACAAATAGAAGTGTAAACATTGCCTTTTTAAAACTGGGGAAAAGTTGCAAAGCCTCGATTAATTTTTATTTTTTAATACCCAAATTAACTTAAGATAATTGTATAAATGCAACTGTTAGATTTGCTAAAGACCTTTGGAGGCAATTTCTGATTTTCAAGTGGGTTTTAGTAAATGTTATACTTAAATTGTAGGCATTTTTTTACTGAAATTTAGGTCTTTTCTTTAGTTTAAATTCATTTTTAATTATTTATTATTACTGATTACTAAATCTTCGCGTGTTTAAGTAAAGTGTTAAAAGAAAGAAAAATTAGGTTATATGATTGTGACCAGGTGAGAAATACATACGTAATGAATCTTAATTTTATAACTAAATAAAGCATAATGAAGATAATTTGGGAGGGAAAATAAATAGCATAATACTTTTACAAGGTAAGATTTGTAATAAAAATTGTTTTCTAATTTTTTTTTAAATTGTATAAATGTACACTGTTTCTTAAATGCAATTTTGTATATTGAAGTGACATTTTTGAAATATTCTCAAGCAGATATCATAAGAAAAAATGACAATTTTCAATAAATTCATAATAATCATATTTACTCGCTCAACTAAAAGTTTGTTTTGAAAAAATAATTAATATATTTAAAAATTTCACTTTAGTATAAATATAAAAGTATAATTAATACATATAATCTAAGTCTTGAGTTCATATGTTTAATAGTTTCTGAGATAAAGGTATGAGATGATACATCAAGTGTGATGTTTGTTGTCTTTTCGAGGAGCTTGTTACATACATAAAAATACATAAATTTCATGTTTAAAAACATAAAAATGGTTTTATTTTGGCTGTTTTAGAAAAAATTTGTCCAGTTTAGAGTATTTTTTGAAGTTTAAACCTTAGAAATTGTCTGCAACAACAAAACCTATTAATAACTTTACAAAATCCCAGCGAAAACATTCAAAATGTCGTATATTTAGGTATTTTTAAATACCATCTCAAATTCATACAAAAACAATATTGATACAATTTCACATCATATTTATGTTGTTTTATGTTCAAATTTGTAATATCTAAACCATGAAAGCTACTAATTCTTCATAAATTGATACAGAATAGAGAACATTGATGTAATACTAGAAATTATCTCGTTAAAAAAACTGAAAATGCTATTCTGGGCAATTTAATACTTTTTTGCTTACTATTTTATGCAAAATAAATTGCAAATATATTAATGTTCAATAAAATGGGACAAATTAATGTTGTAATTCATTATTTTTGTGATAAAGTGGCATTTTAGATTGAAAATTCAATTTTCTCAAAAATGATGTTTTTAAAACTGTATTCATGTTTTTCTCAGAATATAATGTATGAATGTAATGAATTTCCCCCCTCATGTTACTTGTATGTAAATATATATATTCAAGTGAGATTTTGTGGATTTTCTCAAAATATTTGACTCGAGTCCATATATCTCGTTACAAAAAAATGTCAATTCTTTTTAAAAATTCATAGTGATATTTTTATGTTGCATGTTTTTGAGAATACTAAACAATATACTTTAAATATTTCATTTAATTGCAAATATTAATGTTTATTTATTGTTCAGACAAGATTTTATGCTTTAATAGTTCAAAAGGTTTTTAATAATAGGTAACTAACAACAACTCAGTTGTGTAATGCTTTTTGTCGTTGAGAGAAGTTTGTTACATGTATAAAAATACACCAATTTCATATTTAAAAACATAAAAAGAGTTTTATTTTTGACTTTTTTAGAAATCATTTGTACAGTTTAGAGAAAATTTTGAATTTTGAAACTTTTAGAAATTCTGTTTGCAAGGAAACATACAAATACATAGTTAATTTTTTCTAAAGTCATAAAATTACATATTCCCTAATCATGACTTTTACATATTGATACATGTTTACATTATATTTTTGACGTTATAAGCTCAAATTTGATATTTATGATGCATTGAAGTTAAAAATTCTTCACAGATTGCTACATAATTTGTGAAAATTGATGCAAAATGCTAAAAAAAGTCTCGTTGAACGAAAACTGAAAATTACTATAGATGCATTTTCTGAACATTTTAAGGCTCTTTTCTTTCATATTTTATGTTTAAAAAATTGAGAAGATACTTCTGTTAAAGGCTACACGGTACCCTTTTTGAAAAAAAAATTTTGGAGACAGCTACAGTGTAAAAATAATTTATGTTTTATATTTAGATTATATTATTAAGCTGATTCTGTAAGCAAAAAGTCAGTTTGAACAGCCATTATTTTACAATTTTAAAAAAAATTAGGAATTATTGATGTTTTTTCAAACTCTTATAAAATACTAAATTTTTAAAATTTTTAGTAATTTTAAGTTATTTATGATTCTTAGATTATTACAAACAAGATTTAGTTTGAATATCAAACTCTATTCCCTTGTTGATTTTTAATAATTATTTTTCTAGAAAAACCTGGAAAAAACACGAAAATTTTTAAAATATCAACTTTAGCATTTTTTACAAAAATAACTGAGGTTCTCAGCCCTAAATCCATACTAACTGTTATAGAAAATACATTTGGAAGTATACACAAAAAAATTCAAGGCTCTATCTTGAACAGGAAACAAGCCTTAGGGATTGGAAAATACTTATACCTTCAAAATTAAAAGTCTGAGAAAAACGCATTTAAAGTTTTTAAAGTCATAGAACAAAAACTTATAATGCCCATAAAACTCTAAATTTTTAATATGCTATTTTTCAATGTATATTCTACATTAAAACACTATTTTTATTAAATATGACTGAAAATTACATTTTTAATTCAAAATATATTTTTGCTTAATATTGATAGTATTTGTTAAGACGTCAGTTTATTCAGCTTTATCCTAACCTAATATTTCACAAAAGTTTTGAAACACTGAGCATTTATGTACAAAATAATAATGATACTAACTTAAGCTAAAAATAGGAGCGTTTGCTCATAAAATTTAATTTTTTTCAGTTTTAAATTGGGCCAGTTTAGGAAGTTTTAGCTCTTGTCGCACGACTTTAAAATACTAAAATATAATACTACAATATGTTTAGTATAATGTAGTTTGGTACATAAGTAAATATTCAGTTATGTCTGCGGCATTTGAATTCAGAATACTTGTATTCGGAAGTCTAATTGCAGAATCAGCTGAGGACTAATTTTTAGATACATCATTTTCAGTAGTATTCCATCTCTTCGAAATATTGTTTCTCACAGAAACCCAGAACGCATTTGCCATGACATTTTCTCTACAGGAAAAATTAATGATAAAACTTTTAAGTTATATAAACCATTTTTAAAGCAAAAATTGGCCATGAAATTAATGTTTATTAATTAATTATGAGAACTCAAAAAATTCAAAACATAATCAAGCAGAAATGATTTTAGTAATGAACATTGGAATTAATAACCATTTTAAACTAAAAGCTCAAAAATATTTTTAATTAATCCAACTTAAGTGTGAAAAAATGCTTTAAAAGGAAACCGAAACCAAAAATCATAGCTCATAAAACTTCAAATATCTTAAAAACTAATTTTGTAACAGATCTGAAATTTCGTGGCAAGCATCTCAATGATATGGGCCACCAAAACATGCAAAAAATTACAGTAAAAATGAAATTTTTAGGGTAATGTGTAGTCTTAATAAAAAAAGGCAAATACATGTTGTAGTTCATTATTTTTGTAAATGCCTTTTTACACTTAAAATGCAATTATCTCAAAATTATTGTTTTCAAACTGCACGTACCTTTTTCAAAGAATCTAAAAAATGAGTATACTTGCAATTTTTACTGCACATGAATAGTATGTAACTATATATAATGGAGCTACTTCCTTGGAGATTTTCCTAAAGTATTTTGCTGAGAAGCAGTTATCGTAAAAAAAAAATGACAATTTTCACAAATTTAAAAGCGATAATTTTACGATGAATGTTTTTGAAAAAAGTAATCAATATATTTGAAACATGTTACCAATATTTAAATAAAAAAGCCTAATTATTATTCAGCCAAAATTTGAAGTTTTTATGTTTAACAATTTCTGAGAAACAAGTTCCTAAAATGGCTCAATTTAACATTGTTGGTATAGGGCCTACCGACTACTCTTAAGTTATTATTTGGTTGTAAAATACAATAAAAAATTATCCGAAAATTTTCTTTGTCTTTTAATTTGGTTTATTTTGCATTAATTATAACTTTAGAATTCAATTTGGATTTACTCTATATATAAACATGATTGTTAAAATGTTCTCAAGCAGGGTTATTATTGATATAATAATAACTATTTAAGTGAGTATTTGTCATTTCTTTCTCGTGTGATGTTGATCATTATTTCTTAAACTTAGAAACGGCAGTATTGACCCTTTTTCTTTTAATATTTAATCAAAATTTCTCGTTTAACAAGTTAACTCAGTAAATTCTTTTCGCTTAAAAAACTACACCTACACTTAAAATACCAATATAAATACAATGTTTGCAGCCAAAAAATTATATTTTCTTGGTTTTAATAATAATTCATAAAATGACATTTTATTTAATAAAATAATTTTCTATATACATCATGCATTAATAACTGTGCTTTATTTTCACATTCATCCCCAATGATTTTAGTTATCTTTGAAAGAGATGAAATATTAAATTCCTTACTTCTTAAGAAACCTTCACATGCATTATTAATGTTAAACATTTATTGCATTGGTATTACATTGGTTTTTCCAAGATATATTTTTTCCCCTTTTAACAAACAGCCTTAGCAAAAAACGGCAGTTAACATTTACACTGAAAGTAATGAATTCTTATTCAATGGGCTTTTGCTTTCTGAACCATAAATATCCTTATTCTTTAGCAGGTTATGACTACTCAGTATGTAAACTTTAATAAAATAATTTTGGAAAGAGTAACAGTACAAATAATTCAGAATATATCAAGTTTTAAATTAAGAATATATACAGGGTGCCCAGCCTTAATGTGACCCAATAGATAATTCCTGAACCGTTCGGTTTTTAGATATGTACTTCCAATTTGAGAAATGTTTTAAAAAAGGTAAATAATGTTTTTACGTGATTTTCGAACCAAAACACTCATTTAGAAAAAAAAATACATAAATTAAATTTTTATACAGTCCCCAGGTTTTATGCCTTATATTTAGGAAAAGATGCAGTATGCAAAAACAAAGTAAACACGAAAAGTTTTATTTTATTACGGTAAAAGCTGGTTGAGTTATCGAACTAAGAAAATCATACATTCCATGCATTTTCTAGGTCATTTTCAAGAAGCTAGTAAGGGACCGTCTACAAAGTGAAATTAATTGGAACTCTGCCATGAAACTTTCACTTTTGCCTGCCACTCTTATGTAAATCGTTTTTAAATTTAAACGTACATAACCATTACGTTAATAATACAATAATTGAGTACTTAATAAATGAAATTTATTCAGTGTAAGTGTAATACGTGACCAAAATGAAATATTTTGGACGAAGAAAACATTTCAAAAGCAGTTCTAAAAAAAATATTTGCTGCAGCTTCTATTACGAATTCTTGTACGGGAGAACGAGATGTATGCAAATGAAAACTACTGCAAAATGGTACTGTTGTATCGGCAGTACAATCGAAATAAGAGAGAGATGGCAAGACTTTATGCCATTAAATTTCCCAGTCGAAGATAACCATCTTATTGTACAATTGTCTGTGCTGTTCAACGCTTGTATGAAACTGGGAGTTGCCATAGATGTTTTCCCTTGTCTCGTCCCACACCTTCAAGTTTGCGGATACCCACTGAGGATGTTCTAGGATATGTCCTGACTCTTCCCGAAAGTAGTGTCCATGATATTAGCAAGGCTTGTTCCTATTCAAAATCGACAATGTGGAATATATTACTCACGCACGTACAGTGCATATCTTATCGTCCAGTTCTGGCGCAGGAACTACTGCCCGGAGACCAGGAGCATCGATTCGATTTTTGCAATTTGGTGTTAAACACACTGGATGAAAATCCAGATTTTTTGAAGGAAGTTTTGTGTTCAGATGAATGCCGGTTCTTGAGGCAAGGCACTATTAATATACAGAATATATACATTACTTGTCCCTCTAAAACCCACATCTAATACGACCGAATCGCCACCAAGTGCGTTGGTCGGTGAATGTGTGATGCAGAATATGGAATAGCACCTTAATTGTCCTAATGTCTTTCGATGGACCATTAACATCAAATTCATGCACGGAAAATTTATCTGAACCGTTAGTTTCCTTACGGGATTTGTCATGCATGTGGTACAAGCATGATGGTGCCCCCACACACAAATTTGCGCAACCATTTACATTATTGGTGCAGACATTTGACATTCGAATAATCGGCTACGGAGGTTAACAAGAGTGGCTCCCGTGATCACCCGACCTAAGTCCTCAAGATTTCTTTCTCCAAGGCTTCCTAAAAAGCAAACTGTACGAACGGGAATCCACGAGTAAATACGATTTATTCAATCGAATCAGCATGGCATGAAAGTCTGTGACACTAAATATGTTGCATAAGCTACAGGCGGAGTTTCTGACGCGGCCTCGGTACTGGATTTCTGCGGAAGGTAGTCATTTTGAACATTATTTAATTTGGTAATTATGATAAAATAAAGCCCCTAATTCAGGATTGGTGCTTCATTCCTCATTATGCTATAATTTGAACGGCAAATCCGGTATTTTTTGCTGCTATTTGTTAAAACAAGTTGTTTTAATCTTTTCAATACAAGTTATATTTCTTTAATTTAACTTTTAGTGTTTGACGCACAGTAAAACAAATTTTCAATCTATGATATTTACTACGATCTTTTAATCTATATATGTAAAGGAGAAAAGCGACTCACTCACTGACTAATCATGATATCTCCAGAACTATTAAACCTACAGACTTGAAATTTGGTAGGTAAGTTCCCTTCATGGAGTAGACGTCAGCTAAGAACGGATTTTGCAAAGTTCAAACCCCAAGGGGTGTTACGGGGTTTAAGGGGCGTTATAGACAATTATCTCCATTTTTAAACTACTAGACGTATAGTCTTGACATTTAGTAATAGTATTCCTTTCATAGAGTACAGATCCACTGCAAAATGGGTTTCGTCAAATTCGACTCCCAAGTGGCGTTGTAGAGTATTAAGTGGCGTTTTAGGCAATTAACTTCTTTTTTAAACTGTTAGACGCAAAATCTCGAAATTTAGTAAACTGATTCCATTCATTAAGTAGAGATCCGCTATAAGATGGGTTTTGTGAAAATCTTTCCCTAAGTGGCGATGCGGGGGCTTAAGGGGCATTATACATAATCATTTCCATTTTTAAACTATTAGACGTACAGTCTTATTGGGGCGTATTGATAGACAAAATTCCCGTTTTCGAACTGCTAAGACTATAATAATAAAACTTGGTTTACATGCTTCTTTTGTTGAATTGGAATCCACTAAGAATGCTGTCAACGAGGTATTGATAATAAAAAATTCCGTTTTTGCTCTGTTAGATTTAGACTTGAAATTTAGCACGCATGTATATTTTAGGGAGTAGAGATCCACTGAAAGTTGCTTTGGTGGAAATCCACTTGATTATTAGGTTAAGTGAGCGAAAAATATCTTTCACCTTCTATTTTAGATATAAATAGAAATTAGATATTATAAGTTATGTTCTTTTTATATCAAGGGGCGAGAGTGTAACAGCTATAAATATATTTCCAATACAATCGAATTCTTAATGCTAGATATCAATAATTAAAATATATGTAAACAGTATACATATATACAACATCGTGAAATACCCAGTGAAGCTAGTATTACTATAATGTTCTTCTTTTGCTCCTTCTATAGATAGTGAATTACTGTTATCTAAACTCAATTTATATGCGACCCTTTTTTCTGAGCAATTCAGATGCTTCAACTTTATGTAGGTATAACTCGGTCAGTTTTTATCGAAATAAAATGAAATTTTGTGTTTACTGTACTGTTTTGTTTGCAATTTTTCCTAAATGTAATTGATATGACCTGGGGACCATGTAAAATTTAATCTTTGTAACTTTTATCTCAATGGACTTTTTGGTTCGAAAATCACGTAAAAGCATTATTTACCTTTTTTAAAACATTTTTCAAATTGGAAGTATATATCTAAAAATCGAACGGTTCGGGAATTAGCTATTGGGCCACATTAAGGCTGGATACCCTGTATATTATCAAGTTGATTTTGAAAGTAAAAAGTCAGTTTTACCAGGTATTATTTTACAATTTAAAAAAAAATAAATAAAATATTGAAGTTTTTAAAAATTTATATATAAATACAAAATGCTTGATATTTAATTTTTTGTCATTTTAAGTTTTTTAATTTCCTTAGATTATTGCAATAGTATATACATGAAAATATGTCCCCTTATATATTGTTCATTTGAATGTTTTTCTAGCTAAACCTGGAAAATTTTTAAAATATTCAATTTAGCATTTTCTAAAAAAAATACATCTAGGGATGTCAGGGAAGACCTTTTATAAAACATATGTTTGGGCGTATACACAAAAAATTCAAGAACATTTTTTGAACAGAAAAAAAAGCCTTAAGAATTAGAAAACACCCCTATCTTTAAAATTAAAAGTCTTAGAAAAACACATTTAAAATTTGTAAAGTCATAAAGCTAAATCAAATAATACCCATAAAGCTCTATTTTTAATGTGTTACTTTCCAACTTATGTTCTACACATTTAAACCCTACCTTAATTAAATATAAATGACAATATTACTTTCACAATTCAAATTATATTTTTAATAATATTGAAAGCATTTGCTACGACGACAGATTATTCAACCTTAACATTTAATAATAAATAACTTAACATTTTCAGAAAAGTGTTAAAACACAAAGCATCATAGAAATATTTAGTTTTATGTGCAATACTTGTATTTAGAATACATGTATTCGGTAGTTAATATAATTGCAGTATCAGCTAAGAGCGTATTTTTAGATACTTCGTTTTCAATAGTGTTCTCTGTCTTCCAAATATTGTTTTTCCTAACAACTTGAGAACGCTTTGGCCATGGCATTTTTCTCAACCTGAAAATCAAATTAATGAAAAACACTTCTAATTTACACAAACGATTTTTGGAAACCAGGATTCACATTAAAATCAAACTTACTTAAGTAACTATGAGAACTCAAAAAAGACAAAACATAAGCAAAAAAGAAAGGATTTTATTGTTTAAAACTGAAGTTAATAAACATATCACATTAAAAGAGATGATTGTGCTCACAAACATCTGAAATTAATTCAATTTCAGAATAGAAAAAGCCTTAAAATGAAACTGAAACCAAATCCTAAGCTTAGAAAACTTCAAATATCTTAAAAACTAATTGGTTGTTAGATCTGAGTAATTTTGGCAAGCTTCCCAATAATATCAGCCACAAAAAATGCATATAATAATACCGCTATTTTTGCCGTTTGTAGGGGGATACATTGCCGTAACATCTCACCATCTTGGGTTTATGTTCTAATGGCATATGGTAGTACGAATGAATGAAAAAGAAGCGTGGGAGAGATGCGCAGCTGAACTTTCTATCAAGTAGAGGAGTTTTCCCAAAACAGGTTCTGTACAAAAGACAAATTTATTGATGTTAAGATATCCTTGATTATTTCCCTAAAAACTCATTATTCTGATGTTGACTAAATATGGCAAAAATAACCAGAAGGGATGAAATTAATTTTCATCACACTGAAAAAAAAATGTAATATCCGTATTTCGTAGAAAATGTGTACTTAACGTTATGCATATGTTTGGATAGAAATATTTAATTTATTCTCCCCACTTATTTGAGAAAATTAATACTTTTCATAAAAAAAAATACACCATGTAAGTGATATTCAATTTAAGAGATGGTATAGTGAAAATTGAATTGTGATTAAAAATTCCGAAGCGCTAAGCATAATAGAACACAATTGATACATTGGTATGTAGAAGAAATGCGAATGAAAAACAAAGAAACACAAATGAAATAATTTAACAGATTATTTACCAGCTGCCTTAAAAAACATTGTTAAGCAAGTAAGAGTAAATTGCTGCGCATGCATTACTTTGAACGTGTGAACAATGAACATCAACATCAATTGATTAAAGAAATTCAAATGGTATTTTAACGGAATTTTTTTATTATTTTCTCCTTTGATACATTTTAAGTGAGATCATCGGCAAGTGCCTGTTCCTCTCTTGCATTGTTTTATTTGCTTACAGCAAAAAAGTTGATACACAGAACTTAAAAATAGCTAATTAAATGAAGAAATATTTTCCTCTTCTAAAATCTATTAGGAACTGGAGTTTTTGTAACATAATTATCATTTTTCACGAAAAACTAGCTCGTTAACGTGCGTGTGGCATTTCCGTAAACACATGTTTTTTTTTAATTTACCTTTTCATTTATTTATTTTTAATATGAATAGAATTTGATTTCAGAAATAAACATTCCTGTACTTAGGTAACATTCGTAGCAATGAATGCATTAATTTTATTTTTAACCACTCTAGGTTGGACTTTTTTCAAATTTCCAATTTAGTTCTTTTATTGTTGGTAAACATTAAAATGTGTTTTATTCTAAATTCTGAAATGTAAACATTTTTTATTAGTAGGTAACTCTTGTTTGGTCGACTGAAAATCAAACATGTATTAACCTGTTCCTTCAAAAGCATCGTTTTGCATGTAAAAGTGCACGAGATTTAAATTTTAAGTATATATATATATATATATATATTATACATTCGTTACTATGTTTTTTTAATCTATTGTTTTCAATTGATTAACATAAATATTTCTATAGCTTGGTTATGAGTACTACATAAATATGTAATGCCTCTAGTGGCGCACACAGGAATTTTTTAAGGGGAGGGGGTCCGGGGTTGAAAGTTCACCATTCTTGTATCATGCACCTTTTGATGTTGTCAATTTTCGGGAACAAAACACAGTAAAAAACTAATTTTTGAATAAATAATTAGCATTAGTTAATAAAATTAATCATTAATAGCAAGTAATTAATTAAATTTTACGTACTATATACTTAGAATTATAATCAATCTGAAAAAAAATCAAGGGCTTTGGTGGGGGGGGATCTGGACCCCCAAGACCCCCTTCCTTCTGTGTGCCACTAAATGCCTCTTTTTGCAAGTTTAAAAAGGTATCGTGATGTGTGAAGAAAATTATCATTATCATTATTTAAATTTTTTCTATACTATTTTCACATGCACCTATTTAACAATAAAAGAAAAATAACAAAAATATACTACATAATATTTTTCTTTATCTTCAATGATGTAATTTATCATATCACATACAACTGTGATTTTATAAACATAAACAAGTTGCCCGTGTGACATACGAAGCCCACAGAGAAAGAGTTGAAATTACTTTAAAAAACATGCATTTGATAGAACTAAATAGATACATGGAAAAAATATTAATCTAATTTCAATTAGTAATTTCGGACATCCAAAATTTCAAAGAGTAAACAAAAACTTTCTGAACAGACTTTGATTCCACTAGATTTCAACTTCTCTATTTATTCAATGAAATAAATGGGATAAACTATTTCAAGGTAAACTGGAATGGTTGACTGTAGTTATGAAAATTTTTTATAACTGATTTACAAGGAGATGCATAAATGCTGATACTTTGGTTGAACATGAGAATAATGAACATCGTTTTTTTCTCTAAATTGGATCATTTTATGAGCGTTGTTAAAAAAAAAATGTTACAATAATTTTGTATATCAGATGAGAAAAAAAATGAATCAATTATTTTAAGAGACTAGAATTTTTAAAGTTAATAATACATTCTACTATTTCTCATTTGCATAATGTAAGATAAACTAGTTGTATAAAAAATATACATAAATAGTGGATGATTCATTTCATTCATTTTCTCTCATTAATACGTTTTACGTTAATTCTAAAAAACGATAACTAATTAGAAATCACTAAAAATATAATTATCGTTGTTAATAAAAAAGTAAAATATGTAAAGGAAAACAGGATATATTTCACAATCAATGGTCTTGCCTTAAGTATAAAAACTTATAACAACATGACCATTTCATATATAATAATGATACTCTTTTGGCGTAGGGTAGGTCAGTTTTAGTAATTTTATTGCTCTGTATATAGCACAAAGGCTCCTTCAATAGAGGCTTTAGGAAACATATCTGAGAAAGATACAATTTTTTTGCCTAAATGGCATTGTTTCAAGAGAAAGCATAGTGTGCGCTTTGGTTCCATGAAAAGGATCCCCATGTTAATGCTCAATGTAAATTTCGACGTTCGTAATCAAACCCTCTAGTGTAAAATCAATACAGTGATGGTATGCTTTGCGTTTAAGGTATGCAACTACATTTGGAACCCTGATATTGCAAAAGCATATAAATGGATAAGATTGATGATATTTAGTGTCACTTAGATTAGAAAATGTATATAAAATAGTTTTAAGAATAGTATTACAATAAAAAATTATTTAAGTACTATATTTTGACAAAAAATAAACATAGAATGACCAATTTTCAAAATATTCTCTTTGTGTGAGAAATGCTTCTATTATAATAATACACTCTGTCGCAAAAAATATATGCACCCAGAAGAAATCAAGCTACAATCATGAAACTCGGCAAGAATGTAGTCTGGTAAGAGATATGCAAATGATTAAAATTTCGAAGCCAATGAGACAAGGCTAAGTGTGCTATGCGCATATTAGTTGCGCAACTGGGAGGAGTTTAAAAGCATGAGTACGAGCGCCGTACGGCTATCAAACGAATCTGATGACTTTGATGACGATATTGAGACTTAGGATGCCTCAAGACGTAACCGGCGGCAGTACAGAGCAGCTGACGGACTTTGATAGGGGCCGTATAATAGGCCTCAGAAAATAGGTTGGTCGAATAGACGTATCGGCCGCCACCTCGGTCGGAGCGATATGGTAGTTGCTCGGTGTTGGCAACAGTGGATCACAGAAGGTAGAGTGTACCGTCGCGGAGGATCAGGACGTCCCAGGAACACAAATGATCGCGAGGATCGTGCAATCAGAAGAGTGGCCACTTCGGCACCAACAACGTCGCTAGCATCGATTCAACGCCACTTACCTCCTTCCAGACATCCAGTGCCATCAAGAGAAACCATAAGGAGACGACTGACCGAAGTTGGCTTGAGGAGCCGACGTCCGCTAAGACGCTTACCACTGACCCCACATCATAGGCAGTGTCGACTGGATTTTGCCGACCTCGGGCAACTTGGAGTGTGACAGACTGGAGACGTGTCATCTTCAGTAATGAATCCCGATTCAGTCTCAGTGATGATGACTACCGCACACGTGTCTGGAGGCGCACCGGCCAGCGGTCCGATCCGGCATTTATTGTCGAGCGGCATACAGCAATTTCACAAGGTGTGACAGTGTGGGGAGCAATTTCTTGGGACACACGATCATCTTTAGTGGTCCTTCAAGGCACTTTGACAGCTCGCAGATACGTGGACGATATTTTTAAAGCCGATTGTGCTACCTATGCTATCAAGTCGCCCAGGTGCCATTTATCAACAGGATAATGCTCGTCCACATACTGCGCGACTCTCCCATTAATGTCTTCAAGGATATGACGTCCTACCATGGCCTGCCAGGTCACCAGATCTTTTTCGCCAATAGAGCATGTCTGGACGCGCTGGGAAGGCAACTGCAGCCGTCGAGATACAGGAGAATTAACTGCGCAGATGCAAAGACTATGGCAGGATCTTCCACAGGGGGTCATAAGTGATCTAATTGAATCGATGCCACGCCGAATTTCGGCTTGTATAGCTGCCAGAGGTGGCTTTACTACTTACTGATTTTTAACCTTTTGCAAGCTGTAACCACTTAATAAAATGATATTTTGTCCTGAATTTTTAATCATTTGTTTATTTTCATATACACTACATGCATACCAAATTTCGTGAATGTAGCTCAATTTCTTCTGGGTGCATATATTTTTTGCGACAGAGTGTATTTTTCCTGTATATAGCTCAAACCTCTTTACAGAGGTTCAACTAGAATTTTTTTGAAATATTTAACTTAGAAGTGGGTTTATCCATGTTTTACGACAACAGAGTTGAGTAATTTTAAGAAAAAAAGGCCGATAATTACTTCAATTAGTTGTAACTCTGAAAATAACGGGGATTTTTCACAAATTCATAGTTGAGCCTCTGTACAGAGGTCTGATCTATATACGGGCAAAATAATATTATAAAAGAAGCTTTTTTCACTAAAGGAGAACTTTTTCAAAAAGGGTTATTCTAAGCCGAAGTATTGTATTTAAATATTTTTTTTGTCAAAATGTACTGTTGGAGCCAGTTGGCGAGACTTATTTGTATAGATTGCTCCCAGCCAGCTGTTGTAACTTTTTTGTAAACAGTTCGAAAAGTGTAGCGATCTCATATGGTTGGTATACGTTTCGCTTATTAAAAATTGTCAAATTTACTCTCCACTTCATTATTTTAGTCAACATGTACTTAAAAATTTTTACACATGTATTTTTTAATCTAAGTAACATTAAATATCATGAACATTATTTATGCGTCTTTTTAAAATCACGATACCTTAAAGGAATATGCAGCATCATGAATCGTCCTATAAGTTACGGGGCGATTGTAGGTGAAGCAACTTATGGATTTGGCGGGAATCGAAATACCCCATGGGTGGTCCAACATGTATTCATTTTTTCATAAAACTATTATTGTGGTAAATGGCCATAGGATGAATTTCATAATAATACTATTAGAAAAAGAAAAGAAAAAAAAACATATGTTTTAATTTTTTCAGCACTATAAATACTTATAATCAGAGCTAGACTTTTGGTTCAACCTGTACCTCGTATATTGATTCTATCGGATGTTTCAAAAGTCACGAACATCAACCTTTGTGATTTAGTTTTAAATACAGATGGATTTTGTTAACAAACAGAATAAAGGACAAACAAAAGTTGAACGGTTATCTGTATTGTCAGGTGTCAGACATGGTAAAATAACAGTAAATGCTTAAAATGATGTCATTTTTCCTGGACACACAATCGAGCTATTTTTACCAAATTAATTGACACTTTACGAAGAGCATGAAAATTAGTGTCCGATATTGCATGAAGGATGTTACTCTTAAGGTCATCAAACGTATGGGGATTGTTCCTGAAGGTGACGTTTTTCATACATCCTTAAAGAAAAAAATCTTGAATTGACAAGTTCATTAAACGAGTTGGCCAAAGTTCTTTGAAAATTACATAATCATCAAAAAATTCAGTTATACCTTCCATATTGTCCCATGATGTGTAATAAATTTCGCCGTCTTGCTGGAACCAAGCGTACCTTTCATCACTTTCAGGAAGGGTATGAGTTTTGTAATGATGTTCATGCAGACGGATGGTCTTTTCAATGGGCTTCTTTGTAAAGCGGTCTCCACATATGCCAATTTCGTTTTCATTATGAACACTCTACCCGAACTCTTCCTGTCTGCAACCGATTCTGTACCACGTAACGGCTGCACTAAAAGTGTTATCATTGATGCATTTGGTGCTGTTTCACCTGGATATTTCTGCTGAAATGCATTTATGATGCAGTGAGGTTTTATAGAGAAGTAAAATTCCACGATGGATATTTGCTCTTTAAAAACACCATGCACCTCCCGTAGTGCTCAACTGACAAGTATTTTGAAACCAATGCCTTATACGCTCAAAACTTCTTATGATAGGGTTCATGTTGCCATCTAGTGAAAGAAATCCCAACCAATCATTTTCGGTTTTAAGAAACAAGGATTACCATGTGGATATTCTTGACTTTTAAAACACCCGATATGAAATTTCTACGCTTTTCGTACTTAAACATAAACTAGAGAATTTAATTCATGAGTTTCAAATTACATTGTCTAAAGGAGAACAATTTTATTTATTTATCTATGTTTACAGCATGGAAAATAACTTTGTTGCTTTTATTTTTTTTTTAAATATATATATGTGAATATAAATTCAGTGCCACATGTGTGTGTGAGATGTATTTTATGATCATATACAGTTTTAGTTTTATATTATGTCAACTTTATAAATCATTTTGATCATGCTGAAAATTTTAGAAATTAAAAGAACAACTGTGAAATATGAATGTAATGAAAAATTAGAGCATTTATATAAAACGAGTACAAAGTCTCTTAACACACACAAAAAAGGATTCAAAGTCTGATGAATGTTCTTCTTTGAATACCTTTTATACTATAAATTATACCTAATTGCTTGTAGTTTTTATAATTGTATTTTTTTTTGATAATTTGGTGGTTTTGTATTTATTGTTAACTCAAAATATGTGAAGTTGAAGTAAGATACTTCTAAAATTTCATTTTACTAGTTATGTTTTCTAAACAGTTATAGGAAATGCATATTTATTGAATAAAAAAAAATATATATACAAATACACTAAATCTTCTCTCGTGTTCTGTTCCTCTACATCGACTTTTTTCAAAATAAAAATTTAAATTAACTACGATTTTTACTCTTTTTTATATTACCTATCCTAAAATTGGGAACAATTAAAAATTATGATAGTCAAAATGACTTGACAATCTTTTTAATGCTGATTTGTTTAGCTATATGATTAATTGTGAATCATCTATAATATATATATATATATATATATATATATATATATATATATATATATATAATTCTGAGCTAAAAGTGTCTGCTAGACAATTAATTATAAATAGTCTTCTAAAAAATAAATGTGTAACGTGGTCTCTTACGTTATTACTGGTGTAAACCAGAAGTAATGGACACAATCTTGGGGTAATTAAAATATTTTAATGATATAAAATAACACAGTTACAATGGACAGACACTTAAACACAAAACAGGGTAAACATTTAGAGGAAATAAGTGAAAATTAGGTAAATAAAGTAGTCCAGCATTGGACATCGAGACGGGTAAAGCTCACTCATTCTGTTCCAAGCTTTCTTTGACGGTAATACAGTGCTTCGTTTGGTAACACTTCCCTTACAAGTACCGCCATCTACGTTTCAGTCTTAGAATGAATTACAAATGAATTTTAATATAGACATTTTGTTATGATGTGAAAAATACTTTTTTTCAGTGTAATGAGTTTGTCGTGAATGAGTTTCCATGCTATATAAATGCAATTTCAATTTTTATTTCTGATATTTCTAGTTTTAAAGATTCTTTTTCTGATGCCTTTCTTCTCTCCTCTGAGATGAATAACACCGACGAGTTTTTGATATGTCTTTTCCTGAGCTTGTATTTAGATAATAGAAACATTCTTAAGGAAAATGATTAATCTTTGTCTTTTTTTTGTCTGTTAGATCCCCTAACAGAAATCAACAAAGGTTATTTTTGTTCGCCGTCTTTTGAAACAATTTATGTAAGGATTTGTTTGCTAATCCGTTACTCAGACGAGTTTACTTTTTGTAGGTACCTTAGACATCTTAATGTGTTTAATTTTTTTCTAAATCTATTTTCATTTTCGGCCACTTTTTATTTCATTAAAATAGCTATTACACTGGTGTGAAAAATTTACTTGTTAGCACATGTTCTTTCCTCCATAACTCCTCGAGAACTCATCTGAGAGACATGGAATTCAGAAATAACAGAAAGCCTTTGATACTTAAAAGATGATTAAAGCAAGGGAGTGCAACAATGAATGCAATGCGTATAATAAGGAATAAGACAAATAAAGGCTTTATTGAACTCAGAGTATCGTTACACGTGATTATCTGGCAAAGAGGATGAACAACAAACAAATGTTTCTTAGTATAGGGTATGCATTCCCCTTACTGCAATGGATGATGTGCACTATCTATCCGTATTTACCACCGGAGTGTCCAATAGTTTTTGAGATAAGAGTGCCTATCCTCAATCGACGTCTGTTTCAGATGCTGAGTGTTTAACGGAGGATGTAATCATGCCACAAAGCATCAGCCCCTAAACATTCTATACATGTTCTATGAGATTTAAATCAGGGAGAACGCTGGTCAATCCTTTCTAGAGATATCTTCATTTTCCAGTCGCTTCTGAATCAAATGTCTAGTATAGCCATACCTCGTCATCCGCAAAAATGAAATATGGTCCAATAACACCTTGGAATAGATGCACATGGGGAAGGATCACTTCCTTATAATAGTGATCTCCAGTTAGACAATCTTTGTCAAATCCTGGCGGCTAAGTCCGCGCGTTTAGCAAAATGCCTCCCCAAATGACAATACCTGGACCACTGTAGCGCATTCTTTCAGAGATGTTACTCCAAATAAATAGTATCCTGACCTCTCTCCAAATCAACTGGTGTTTAAAATCGCTTGTGGCACTAAAGCAACTCTCATCCGTAAAGAGTATGCGACTTCATTGATACCACTCTATCGCCGATGGTTAACTTTAAAAGGGATGCCGTGTTCAGGACGAAGATCGAATAGGCCTCCTTTGCAAAAGTGTCTGGTCAAAGTAATTCGTATTGCTTTGCATAATAGCCGAGCATTGACATTCTCAAAAGTATCAGGGTCTTTTCTCCTACAGAGCGATATATCGTTCATCAAATGCAGTTGTTTTCTTAGGGTTGCTACTAACAACCTTTCTAATAACTACGCCTATGGCTTGGAAGGAATTCCAAGCTCTAAATACACGTTTAATGGTTCCGAATTCTTCGCCTACATTGGTCAAACTACGCCCCTCCTCGAGCTTTTCCATCAATACTCTATCTGTGAAATCGTCAAGGAAATTTCTTCTAGCTATATTTCACGAAAGAATTCACTTGCACTTGCAGTGAATTGCGCCTCCATTCTACCTTTTACTATATCTTGAGCTGCTCACTCCAACACCACGCGTTTTGCTTACACTCACGCCTATCACGTTTACTTTCTTACATTTGATTACACACCATCTTTCTAATGATTTGCGTGTTCATTGTTCTGATCGTCATAACCTATTTTCTGTAATTCCATGGATATCTGTTGAAACTTTATATTGTTACTTAATTTATATACACCAGTGTATAATAAATACTAATATAACACTGGAATACACTATGGGTATAATGCTAGTTTTTTATGGCTCTTTATTTTTCGTGGTCTAAAAATTAAAAATCATAATGAATACATTAATTCTGATCTAGTTTCATTTCCTTACACATCCTGACGCTTGAATTTTTCGACTCATTTTTCTCTACAACATTCTTTGTGTATAAATATATTATTTAAAAATATGTAAAATATGTGCTCCTCTTTTAGCAATCCCCACGAATATTGGCATTTTTTTCTGAAACAAGATAATTTATCCAAGAAGAAAAGAATATTAACTTTTCATTATGATTATGTACTTATGATTGGAATTTTTACAGTTATTTATATATCTGATTGGTAAATTTTTCTTATCCTGATGATAACGTGGATATATTTACTAGAAATTTAAATTGATACTCATAAGTTTAAAGTATATTTCTGCTTATTTATTCATTTTTTATGATTCAAATTATAAGTAAAAAAGTAGCTTTTGAAGTAAGTAACATATTTAAAAAAAAGTCAATAGATTATGAGGAATTGTTCGAACACAAAGTATATTGAGAGAAGTTAATTTTACTGATATACTGCTTTGTGGTACAAAACACTGCTATGTATATGAAATAAAAAAAAAAAGGAAATAAGTTTTTTAAGTTTTAGTGTAGAGGAAGATTGAAGAAATGTTATATTTTTACTTTAAAATGCAAAAGAAACATACGACCGAGATTCAAATATGGAACAACACATCTTCACAGGATACAAAAATGCATGAAAATATGTATGACGAATATATACATTATTTGAGAAAAACTTATATATATATATATATATATCTATTTTCAATCTCAATAAATCGTGGGATAAATTTTAAAAAAAACTTATGTATAAATTACGCTAAATTTTTATTATTCCTATTGAGCAAATTATATAAAATTTATAAGTTTTTTTTAACAAATGATAATGGAAAATCTGTATACTATGCAATAAAATTTAAATTTGTGCAAATACTCTAAGAAAAGAATCACAAACAGGATAAAATTTAAACAATAAGTTATGTGTGTGTGTGTGAATTGTGTTTAGTAATTTTTATCTTGTTCTCCTTAAGGTAACTGGAATGTCTATGAGAAGGAAAAATGAACTTTCTTTACACCAAATTTAAATGATGCTCACTTAAATTAAAAGCAACGGAAGTAAAATTTTTAAGTTGAATTATATCTGTACATTTATGCACCTGTTAATGTAAGAAAATTCCATTTTAAATTATAATTAAATCTGTCTGAGCAATAAACAATCAAAAACCCTTTTTTTATTTTCGAGACATGTCCTTACCTTTAGGTACACTTTGCATAAACCTACTGCATATAGAGCTATAAAATTTTACAGAGTTTTTGCAAACATAACAATCTATAAAATGAATGAAATTAAATTTAAAAAAATAAATTTATAAAAAGTTAAACTTTTAAATGTAATGATTCAAATTTCCTTTAAATTTTACGCAGAAATTGTGCTACATCTAAAATTTATGAATGTTTATTTGAAAGTGAATTCCTTCACTTTTTTGAAAATGTGTTAATCTTATAATATACCAAATATCAGCAATATAGGTAAAGTAGATTTTGAGAAAAGTGTACCGGAATGAACAAAAAATGCATTTGGAGAAAATCGCAAATAAAGATATTTTCATCTATGATATGTAAAATAATAATTTTTAACGCAATATAAAGTCATACCATTTAATTAATTGGATTATTTTGTATCATTCCTCAGTTTTTAAATTGTAATTTTAAAATTCTAGATTATTTATAAAAGTCTTTTTAATTATTATTTCTTTACTTCATCAACACGTGTTGTTAACGATTCACACCTTCTTCCATTTAAAATATCAAAAATGTATGTCTATAAATTTTAGTATTTTTACTTTACTTTGAACATCATCAATACATGATATTACAGAATTCCTTAGACATATTTTTATTGTTATAAAAAAAAAAATGTATTTGATTAATTTAAAAAGTTAATTTGATTTCTTATTTAAATGGAACTCTGTTTTTAAAAATTATAACAAAAGAATCTCTATTTATACTCAAAAATATGAATATTTATTTAAAAGTAAAACCAATAGTTATAAGCATATACAGTTATTCATGAGTATTCAACTGTTAACAATAAAGAAAAGTCTGTTTTACAAGCTGTGTACTTAATTTAAAATAATCCCGAAAGTTCACTTTGTACTAAAAACACTTGATTTATAATTTAAGAACTACACTGAATACTTATTAACGTAAAACTAAACATAATTAACATTTCAAAACCAATTTTATTTAAATTTTGTAACTAACGATTTAAATTTTTCATAATTTTTGCAGAAAAAATGTAGAATTTTCAGAAAATTTGAACATATAACACCGAAAAATTACATTCTTTGTAAAGAAAAATTAGTTTTTTACTATTAATATTATGTACAAAATGGAGTTTGAAGAAAATGTACCTGAATCATACTTACATCACATTTGCTTACAATTTTAAAATTCAATTTTCTAGCGTTCTATTTATCGCATTTTCATAAATAATGCATATATGGATGCAGAAAAGCACCCGCTATTTTTTAAAAGTAAAATAGAAAAATGCAAAATTTAAAGCAGTTTCACGTCCCAGTTATCTTAAAGTTTAATGTATAAAGCAGTTTAAATTTTCAAAGAAATAATAAATCAGATCCTTATTTGTAAAGAAAATAATTGAGTAGTGCCCCATGAGAAAAACATACGTACCATAAGATTAAATATTTTATTATGCATGCATAATTATTTATGTATAGTATATATTATTCAATATTTTTAAATAAAAATGTTATGTTTATTTTGTTTTACTTAAAAATTTAAAAATTATTTTTGACGAATATCATATTTGTTCTGTGTGATTTAAAATATTAAAACTTTACTTTTGTCAATTTGTAACAACAAAGCAGTATCTTTTTAAAAGAAAATTGCAAAATGGTTTTATTGATTTTCTCCCCATATTATCATAATAATTTACGCTTAATATTCAATGGATGTCACGCTACAGCTATTTTCGTTTACTAATGACATACAGGGTTATATTTATTTAACCTTTGCATGTATTTAGTACTTTTCTTTGCAACCAGACATAATATTTCATTTCAAAGAGACTTAATAATTATAATGTAAATTTCTACCCATATTTCCTTGACACTTGATCACGAAAATGAATGTTTGAAATTATTCAATTTACCTCATAACTTCTACTATTACTGCATGCATCCAGATTTAAGATATACGAATAGTTACAATAATAGTTTACAGAAATAATTTAATAAACATTTGGATTATTCGTTAAAAATATATAGGTATGTGATAGATTGCACATGAATTACTATACTTTTGGAATTAATTGAGATACACATGATTTTTTTGTTTGAGTTGGTATGATGCCTCTAGTGATGTCATGAACCACCTCAAACTTATTATATCTGCATTTAGGCACTGTGGCGGATCGACTTTGACTATAATTTATTCATGTTAATGTTTAAGGATCTCAGTTGTGAGCATTACAGTGGGGCAGTTGGTAATTTCCATTTTGCATTCTGTATAAGCCGTGTTGCTTTTCCTAGTTCAAAGATACATATTACTCTAAGAAACTATTTAAAATAAATAGCACTCAATGAACACACTTCCATGACTGTGAGATATATAACTATGACATTTGGTGGAATCGAATTAAGTGTTGCAAGAACGTTTCAAAATTCTGAATCATCGTCTCCAAAACCAAAAAAAGGAAGCAAAATGTGGGCGTAGGTAGAAAACTGCTCCAAGAATTGATTAAATTTTAATAAGAGTAAGTAAAATAAATCCAAGATAGAGAAGCATAAACCTTTGAAGGGATTTATTGGATAATAATGTTGAAGTGATTACCTCAACTGCATGGAAAGGCTTCTGGAAGGTGGCCTTAAGAAAACAAATTTAATGAAAAAAAAACTATTTCTAACTTATAAAATGGTAAAATTACGTTTAGCAGGGGCCAAAAAATACTGATCATGAACGACTAAAAGAAGATGATGTTGAGTGATGAAAAATTATTTCTGCAGGTATACAAATAAAAAGTAGTTACTCGAAGTGATGTTGAAGCTTTGTTACCAGATCATATCCAACAGATTGTAAAACAGCCTTCTAAGCAAAAGTTTGGGGTTTTTTTTCCCAGCGAAAGTCCCTACAAACTTAGTTTGTGTTTAATACATGATAAATGCTGTAAAATATATAGGTATATTATGTAGTAGGATTCTTTCATTCATGTAACCATTTTATGGAACATTTTAATATAACTTATCCCCTTTGTCACAATTCGAATTTCGTCCATACTTTTATGTGGTGAATAAAATAAAAATACTCGATTAGCTTGAAAATTCCCAAGACTTAAATCCTATTCAAAACTGACGGCGTATTCTCAGGAATCATTTCTCAAGACAACAGATCACACGATAAAATTACTGTACTAGAGTGTTTCCAAGATGATGAAATTATGAACATGTGTGCTACTTTGGAACATGTAGCAACATGTGTAAGTAAAAACATGTGTGACATGTGGAGTGAATGCCAAGACGGGTTGAAAAGGTTATTTCTGCTAAAGGAAGACATACTTTGTACTAATATACGGATTTTTCAGTCTGTTTAAGGTATGGAATCATAAAACGCTAAGGTTTTGGAGAAGAATAACTTTTTCCCCATATTTGTTCCAATTAATTCCAACAGTATAGTAATACATTTTGTTGCTGGAATTCGTTTTCATTGATTATTTGCTGTCGTTGAAAAGAAGAGTAGGTTTGGTATTTTTAGATACACATTTACTTTACAGAAGCCTAAAAGCACGCCACGAAACAACAAAATAAATACGAGTTTTCCTTTTTACCCAGATACTTCTCTAAATCTAAATTAAACTGAAATTTACTTTCCGGACCACGTGGCATTTCTCTACTATTGAATAGTCAATTATTTATATGTTACCATGGTATCCATGTGTAAATGAAAATGAACTCACTTGTTGGTGGTATTGTTCAATCACTGAGTCAAGTCTTTTCTCCCTTAAAAATATGCCTTGCAGAGGAGTTAATACATTGAAAGCTAAGTTATTCCACTGGGTTACTGGGTAATAGGTACCAGGTAAGTTATCCTTATTGTCACTTGAGCGATGTTTAAAACTGCACCAATAATTTTCGAGTTGTTTTAGAGAAGAACATTATGAAAATCAAATCAAACCTGAAAGGTCTTTAACAAATTGGAATCTGTTTCTTTCCCTAAGTAAATGGTTTTCTTAAGATCCTTCCACTGTTATGACATATTTCTTTTTAATCTGTACAGTGCCCATGTCGTTGTATTGAATGTTGTAGAGTATTGCTGCAAGTTTTACAATTGGAATTTTGTAATTTTTCTTCAACAGCTGCTATGGCTAAAGAGCTTTTGCACACTATTTATTCAAAGATGCTGACGCTACTTAACACTTCTTTTAAGTTTCAACAATGTACTTTGGACCCATACTAATGGAATTAAAGAAATTTAAGCAATATGTTTAGTAATTTCCTTTGATTGATGTATTTCAATAATCTGATCCTATTTTACACATTTTTCTACGACCACGCGCGTAACAAGTTCACTCATACTTTGAACAGAAATGATCTATTACACAGTATTACTGTGCATCATTTGATTTGTAGAATTCAAAGTAAACGTGGTAAACTTTATTTAAAAGGTAATATTTAATTTTGCTTACCAGGAAACAGTTAATGATATCATACCTATGAAAATTTCTTATGTTATTTTTTAAAAATAAAACATGATAAAATAAGTTCAAACTTCTGGCACAATTCAAGCAATTTTGCGAGCAATTAGCATATAAGATTTTGTACTTTAATCGCACCAAAGACGCGAAAAATAAAAAAAAACCTTACTTTTCTCACTGTTACAGAAAAAATAATATAAAATAAACAAATAGAAAGTTATATACTAGCCAAAATAAATTCGGTTTTAAGCATTATATGTAATAATTAGTGTAAAGTAAACGGTTCTCTCCTTATAAATTTAATTGTTAATTTCTTTAGAAAATTTGAAAATATGCAACTTAAGGTATTTGTATGGTTATTAATGCTAATTAAATATCTTGAAATAAATTTGCAATGATATTAATAAATCCCGCGAAATCAGTATATGTCTCAGAGAATAAAATTCATTTCTATGTTTACAGTTGCCGAAGTATTTAAAGAATGAAACAAAAACATTATCTATAATGTTTGACAATTAAAACTGAATTGAATCCTATATCAAGGCTTTCATACAAATATGCGAAAAATATTAGGATAATTATATTTATAAAATGAATCAAATTACCGTAAAATCCTGTTTAATTGTCAGGTATATTCACCGTATAATGTGCACCTTCTTTTTTATGAAGAAACCTAGAATGTACCAATGCAATAATCTTATATTTTTAAGTATTTTATTCGAGGTATTATAGCAAGTTTTTGAGAAAAATAGATTTACTTCCAGAACTACAATATTTAAGTTCATAAGGTTTGTCATTTCTTTTATATAAACAGTATTTTGATATATGTAGAATTCCATCTTTTTTAATAATGTTTATCTTTTTTTTTCTTTTAAAGCTATAATTTTTATAACCGGCGTATAATGCGCACATGTACATTTCGATGATATTTTCTGCGTTAAAAGTGCCTGTTATACGCCGTATTATACGGTAAATTATATCAAAGATTCATGGCAGTACAATTTTAGATCACTTTGTACATCCCTCTTTATTTTAATATAAAATATTGTTAAAAAATTATTTTTTTTTATAAAATTGAAGCTTATTAGTTAAAATTATATTATATATCATTAACTAAACTGGTTTCACAGCCCTTATGTGATATATCGAACATTTTCTTTGAAAAAAAATCATTATTCCATTACGTATATTTTGAAATGTAACCTTCTCATTAATTAGGTGTTTCTTCTTGACATTTACATGAGATAATCCTTAACATTAATTATGTTGTTTACATTGTGAGGCACAAGTCTTATTTACATTTAATACGATGAAACTCGTGAGAAAATTGCAACAGGTTCATTAAAAATATGTTATTTACCCAACAGATACAAGAAAGAAAAGAAAATCGACAACGCTTTAATTGCGTCATCAATTAAAATAATGAAAAAAGAAGTGCAAGTAAATGGTGAAGCATATCCGTCTATTTAATTAACTGATTTGAATTTAGGTAGATCTATCTTTTTCTGTAGTGTGGAATGAGAGATGTGAAAGAAAATAAATCGAAAAAAAAAGTTTGCCAATGATCACTTTCAAATTGCAATAAAAGAAAAAGACTAAATAAAATTCCGGAGAATGCCATTCCAATTTCATTAATTCATTGATACTGCTAAGTATTGTCTATTTAATTCAAGTAAAGAATACAGAGTAATACAATTTTATTTATACAGAAAACTTTTTTTTTTCAGAAGAGAATCGTAAATAAATTCTTGAACTCCGAATTTTTTCCTTTTTGATTATTTCAATTCCCAATTTGCTTAATTAAACATCAAATTAACTGTTGTTTACTGCTTTTTAGATCTTTTTAAAATAATCTGTAGCTCATCTTAAGACAAGTTAGTTTTTTGTATTTATGTTACAACAGACAGGAGTTTCTGTATGAGTGTCATCAAAGAATTCAACAAGTGTTACACATCTATTTGTTTACTTCTAAGAAATAATATGCTAAATGAGCAAGATAAATTTTTTTAAAATTTTCATAAAGATGTATTATACATATGTACACTCATGTTTTGGAAAATTGAAACACAATGAAAGAAGTATGCAAATTGAATCAAAATGAAAAAAAATGTAAAAAAGTTTGGATATACATTCAAATGATTAGTAATACAAATGTATTACGCGTGAGGGAACGAGAACCGACTCCTTATTAGAATCTTGTTCTTCGTATATTAATGACTGGAAGAGGCATTTAATTCTGCTAATCGTTTTCTGTTTGCGGTAAACGTTTCATTAAGAGGATACAGTACGATTCAATTGACGAAAATCGGTAAAAAAATTAAATGTAATTTTTTAGCCTAAATTATTGTTATATACTTTTCTACAAACTCACAAAATTTCAAAGTCCTAAGCTTAAAGAAACGCCGAGTTGTAATAACTTTTACGTTTGTTTTTATTCCCATTCCAATGGCGAATCAAAACTTTAAACTAAGTTATCTCGGAAAAATAAAATAACTAGTTTGTCTTTATTTTAAAAGCTAAGGTTTTCTCTATTGTGCCAAATATTTAGAATTTTCTTTCGCTAATTCCTAATAGTACATGGAATAACAGTTGGTATGCATTTTTCAAACAAAGCAATACTTATTTTTTTTTAAAAAATAGAATTTAGAATGTATACATATTTTAAGGAATTTTCAATAAGCATTTATAAAAAGAAGTAATGCACAAATACCAAACATGTTGTTGCAAAACCCATACTAACTTTTGATATTTATAGTTTAGATATATAGTTTGATGTTTTTGTAAATCAAATTTTATATATGTACATGAATTTTTGTAGGAGGAGAAACATTTTAAATTCACTTCATAAGTTTATTTTCCATAATAACTGAATAGCTGTCCCTTTAAAAATTTTGAGCACAAAATCTGTTTTACATCATACATACACATAGGAGGAAACAAAAAAATTAAAACCTTAAATTAAAAAAAATGTGAGTAAATCGTACTTGCTCCCTTTATGGTCAATATGCCTTGTCAAATGAGGAGGGCTCCATACCAAAATTTAACAGAGTTCGAACGAGATAGTATCCACGGTATGCGAAAGACTGGATTTTCATATCGAAAAATTCCAGTCAGTATGCAGTGTGATGCCATAACAGTGATGGAATAACATAACAGTGGAAGAAATCGACAAAAGAGATGCAAAAAATGCGAACATTTGGCAATGGGGCACGTAATAGCACAGCAGCACTTGTGGGCAGATACCTCCTTCGCATGGTGGTGACGGAATATACAACGTCTTCTGGTGGATTACCACAGCATTAAAGCATGTCTGAAGAAATTTTGGTGTCTATCACAATAGTTAGTTGCCCTATATGCAGCCTCAATTGTGTGAAATGGTTCCTCTAGGCCAGTGTTTCTCAAACTGTGGGGCACCCCCTAGGGGGCATGATAACCCTATAAGAGGGGCGCGAAAAGTCGAAACAAAAATTATTTAAAAAAATTATCAATTTGCTTAAAGAAATAAAAACAAAATACATTCTGACATAAAAAAATTAAAATATACTTTTAGACCGATATAATGCACTTATAAATGTAACAGTACTATGCAATATGTTTTATGATTAATTTAACAGTATTAGGTTAAAAGCAAGTTTAATAATTACCAATGACCCTATGTGCATGTCCTAAAATTATATACAAAATTTAATGCTTATTTTGATAATTTGAACGGTTTATAATTAAAGTCGTTTTGCAGCTTTACGTCAAAAATATTATTATTGAATGCAATTCATTATTATCTTGCAGAAGGGAGGGGGGCGCGATGAAAATTATGCTTGAAACTTGGGTCTCAAGTATAGAAAGTTTGAGAAGCACTGCTCTAGGCAGAATTTTCCTGCCTTTGAATCACATTTACTTCCAACATTAATGGCTCAGTGTACAGTGCATAGCGTGCCCCTGTATCAACAATCTGTTTTTACCGACAAATCTTTTTACAAGAAAAATAAGAAGTATAAGAATTGATGAGGACGCGTCAGAAAGGAACGTCTGTTTAAACAGTGTAATGTTCAGAGTCATACTGCCCAAATACTTGGTAATAATGGTGTGGGGAGATATTGGGTGTGTAGTTGCCGATTCCATCTAATGCAAATTGTGCGCAATTTCAAAAGTCTTGACATCAGCCGCTACGTAAAGAAAATTAGGGAGCCAGACGCCCTCACCATTATTTGACAGATTCTGGGTTTTGCATTTCAGTAGGATAATAACCATGCATATTTCTCAGACTATGTAAGTCTTATTCATTGCATAACATATATAAATTTGTGACTTGGGTGGGCCCGTATTGTCCTTTTCATCTTAAAAAGTGTGCTATACATCAAATTGTATTCGTTCTTCACCAGATCATTCATGGAATGTATATGGCAAAGTTTCATAAATTAGTTATAAATACCCTGATGTTAGGTAATATACTTCAACTATCTTCAATAACATTTAAATTCATAATAATTAACTTTAAGGCCAACATTTAATTTAATTACTTGTGGAACTTTAATGCGTCACCAATTTTAATTAAATGTTGCTCGAGGTTGGCAAATTTTGATGTTTAAATAAATGATTGCTTATTAATGTTGCACTCAAAGCCACGTGGCAGTTATTGACAAAGTACTTCGTAATTTTGAACCAAGTTTAAATGAGGAGAATGAGAATCACTCCCAAAGTTTCCCATTATATCCACATAAAGACTTTGAACCTCGATGAGTGTATTAATGGGCTTCAGTTTTACCGCGCGGATGGTTTTAGTGGCGAACAGATTAGATAGAAGCAACACGACCAAACACACTTTGTTAACATAGCCCTGATATATATATATATATGTGTGTGTGTGTGTGTTTGTAGAGACCCACGTATATTAATACATAATTTAAGTTCTTCAAAGCAATTTTTATTTTGGTAAAATGAAAATTTTACACCAAATTATAGTATAGGTAGGAAGAAGTTTTGTCATTTTTTCAGGAAATTTGGCGAAGAAATGTTTAAAATTTGCCCACAATGCTGTTGCAAAAGCACATAATAACTTAAATCAATTTAAAAATTAAAATGAAAAGCTTTACATTAGTTTTTACACTCTTGATATTACATTGGAAATTCTTTAATAGTTAATTTATTTATAATGCTTTGCGTATTAATTTGTCATTTTAGATGATATTAGAAATTATGAGACGATGTCAAAACGAAATGTTTTACTTAGTGTATAAACAGTGGTAATTGTTCATGAAAGAAGAATTCAAAAGAAATTTAGGAGTGTTTAACAAGAATGTGATTGTAAAAGCGATATAACTTAAATTTTAAATGGAAGCTTAAACAAGGTATTATATGCTATTCAAACACAAGATATTTGCCAAAAAGAGATACATTGCAATGAATTAATAACTCGGGTATCGTTCGCAGAGAAAACACACCAAAATTTCTCGCTTTTTCTTTGGGTGTCTCATACCCAAGAGTGTTTATATTCTGCTTTTACGGTAAAATTTGTATACAAAAGGTAAAATGGCTTTTATAAGGGCATTCAGTACATTATTTATACACTCCTTTAATCTCGGCGTGAGTGTGTGTGAATGCAATGTTTCTCTCTCACTGGATCTTAATTTTTTTAATATTTATCTTTTAAATTAAACATATAGGAGTAAACTTTTTCATACGTATTGTTCCTACAATACTTTTTTTCTTCAAAAGTTCATCTGAAAGTAGAAAAGATGTGTACCAATTGTCTAGTTTAAAATTTCGTTCATCCCAAATATTTTATGTCTCTATATATAAAACGTTCATTTCAATACTGTCTACCTCTTCTAAATTTGGATCTATTTCAGTGAAGAAATCATACTTTCAGTTATATACTTCATCATTTTATTCTTCCTCATCATAACCGCGAAGAGAATTTCTTCACCCAAAATTACTGTTGTACTGTAACTATTATATATAAATATTGTATTAAATTACTTAAATATCACATGTATTCATCATAACTACAATAATATGCCATAGAATAAGGAAGATTTAAAACATGCTCATGCATTCAGAACTGTAAAGGTTATTCATGCACAGGGCATACATATGATATACCCGAAGATGCAGTAGCCAAAAATATATATTTGGAATTCGCCTACAAGCGTTGACCCCTTAAAGGATATGACCTTAAAGTCAGCTACCCGAGAAACTATCCACCTTTCTAAAAAAGTTTAGGAGGAGCATTGAAACAAGTTAGAAGGTGGGTCTGACATACCCTGTGCGAGAACTGCCGGTTTAAATATGCAGTAGTTAATAGTAAACTGATAATGGAATACGGTATTTAATTAAAAAATGTAAGCGTTCATAAAAATTTTGTAATTGTTATGCAAAAAAATGATTCAATATGCAAATACATGTTTCTTTTGTTTTGTTCTGTTATACTCTTAAAACTGACGATTCATTTCACAACTCATATATGTCAAAAAGGTTAAGAGGTACACTTTTAAAAACATAGTCTTTATATCTTCATAATTATAGCTTTGATATTATCCTCTTATTAACAATTATCTAGACATGAATTTGAGGAATATTTTAACCAGGATACTACTTTAACCCTTTAACTACGGACGATACTTATAGGTGTCACTCACTTTAAAATTACATAGAATAACCATTTTTACAAATACGCAGACGATACTTGTCAGAAATATTCTTTCAAGTCCACTTTTCCAAGATATATGATAGAACGGGTTCTATGATGAGCATTTTAGCGGAGAAGACGAATAGTTGTATAGCAGAAATTGCATTTTAAGCCGACGGTGTTTCTAGCGGATTGCGAAGATTGTTATTTTTGTTCCGAAATAATAAATAATGTCAAAAAACAAGTAAGTGTCTTATATTTTCTGTATGTTAATAAAGACCTTAGAAAACAGTTTGACTACTTATTTTAAGTGAACAATGTATATTATTTATATTATAGTTAATTATCTTTAATTATTTATTTAGCTATAACTTATTAAATTTTCCAAAGTTGAGGATTGTTTTATGTATATCACTTAATTTTCAACGTAGTAATAAAAAAAATGTATATTACATCGAAAAATCTGCAGTAAATCATATTGCGGTTGATAAAGGGTTAAATTGAATCGAAGTACTAGCACAATGTGTGGAAAAAATGTTTAAGGGGGTCACTTCACGCAGCATTTTCCCTATCTCCATAATGTTAAAAATGACCAAATGTAAGGAACATTTTTGAAAAACTGACCAGTTTCACAGTCATGAATTTTTTTTTGTACATTTATTGCACTGTTTTCTTTATTTTAATGGGAGCTTTTTTTTTTTAAAAATTTTGATTAGTTTTTTTTTTAAAAAAAATCATATGTGGAGTAACACGTCAAAAATTTTAAAACGCTGGAAATTCTTGTACATTTCAATCCATAACTTTTTTTTGAATAATTTTTTTGACAAAAGCTCTCATTAAAATATTTATTTGTATAATATTAATATATGTGCAAATTTCAAAACTATTAAATGAGTAGTGTTTTTCAAAAATGTTCCTTTTTGTTGAAATTTACACTTTTGAGAAATAGTGATTTAAAGTAAAACTTACCTTTAACTAATACATTCACGAGCCATAACTTAGGTTGCTTGGATCATCTGCAAGATCATCCTCTTGTCTGTATTTTAACAGTCTGTTTTTAATTCTAGCTTGTTTTGGTTCTTTGTGAAATTGCATTTTCCGCTTTCCTTATATGTGCATGATCTGTCCCTATCTCCGCAATGTTAAAAATGATCAAGCGTAAGGAACATTTTTGAAAAATTGACCACTTGTACAATTCTGAATTTTTTTTTTTTTGTACATTTATTGCACTGTTTTCTTTATTTTAATGGGAGCTTTTTTAATAATTTTGATTAGTTTTTTTTTAAAAATCATATGTGGAGTAACACGTCAAAATTTTAAAACGCTGGAAATTCTTGTACATTTCAATCCATAAATTTTTTTTTGAATAATTTTATTGACAAAATCTCTTATTAAAATATTCATTTGTATGATATTAATATATGTGCAAAATTTCAAAACTATTAAATGAGTAGTTTTTTTTTTTCAAAAATGTTCCTTTTGTGTTGAAATTTACACTTTTGAGAAATAGTAATTTAAAGTAAAAACATCATACATTTAATTAATACATACCAGAACCATAACTTGGATTGCTCAGATCATCTGCAAGATCATCCTCTTGTCTGCATTTCAGTTGTCTGTTTTTGATTCTAGCTTCTTTTTGGTTCTTCGTGAAATTGCCTTTTCCGCTTTCCTTATGCGTGCATGATCTGCTTCTTGCAATGCTCGACATGTATAAAATCCAGGTTGGATATTTAATAAATCTAAAACTTTTAATTTGGTAATTAAGCCTTGATTATATATAGATATAGATTCATATACCCCGGTTTTTAAAGTTCCCAATTGTACAAAAACAGTTTTTGGAATTATGGACCATATAACACTATTTAAGCTCTCATTACAATTTTGTGTCTTACCGTGCAAAAATCTAGACAGAAGTTCAGGGCTTGAAAGATCTCTAAATACTTTTTTATGCAATGCATAATTGCAATTGGTAAATTATGTTTATGTTTATATGTATCACCTTCAGTTTGGACCTATTATATCCACACCACGAATCATCTCCCAAGGGGGCATAAACCATGTTGTGGATTCAAATCTGTTGAGATTTTATGAAAAAATATAGCCCAAATAGCTTGTTTCATGGCTGACAAATTTCCCGAGTTGTTTCGAATTGCCAAACCATAGTATCTTTGCAATTTGTCTATTTCTGCATCAGCCAATCTATTACGGCCTCCCTAGAGATTTTTGTCCTCGAGCTTTTTGCCTTTTAATTTTAATTTTAATGCCCTGAGTCGTGTACCCATCCTTTTTCTCAACATGACCCACACATTCTAATTTTTCAATGTTGACATCTTTATAAGGTTTAGATTCTAAAACTGCTTTGTACGCTTTAGAATCCCCATCACCCAAATATTGCGTATATCTCAAATTGTGTAGTACCTCTGAGCGAGATTGAAGATACGAAGAGCACCTTCAACTTCCATTCCCCCCACTATTTCCAAAGTAATTTGCCGAACACTCATCACTATGTAAGTTGCCGTTAAAATGACATGAGCATTTCCTCGATTATATTTCGGCATCAACAACTTTCCCAGTGTCCACACTAACTGCCGTAACAACACCATTGAGAGAAGTATGGCCCCTTTTTTGCCACAGGAACATTTGGGTTACCATTATTAAATGATAGTGTTTCGGCAGCAGCTAATGCCATAGACACTTTTGCTACTTTTTCTGTCGCATTATTTAATGCATGCAAAGACTCGTAAAACTGCTTTGGTGGAGGTGGCAAATTCATAACTCCACAAAATACTTTCGCAGCTGCTTCTCCTTTTCCAACTGACATCATAGCATAAGCAAGTCTAGTATTCACTTCATACATTTTTGTATCTTTTTATTAACCACAGTGTTAGTAAACCTGGTATTGAGAAGTGGTTGAATAAGACCACAAAATTCACAACATATTAACAATTCTGTAGCCAAACCCTGAATTTGGCGACCAAACTTAATGTCAATACCTTGTTTTTTACATTTTACACATAATACATGTTGTTTCAAAACACTAGAAAACAGAGGAATGTCAATTATTTCACAAAAGTTTTCAGATGAATCTAAAAATGAAACATACTCATCATTAAACTTACCTAATTTTAATTTTGATGATGAATTCTTAATATACATACTTGCAGGTTGTTCTTTATTCAAATCCTCAGAAGCTGAAGAATCTTTATAATTTGCACCAAATTTTCTTCTTTTAAAAGTTTTGTTGCAAAACCGAGGCATATATATATATATATATATATATATATATATATATATATATATAAACTAAAATTGTTTTTTAAAATAATGATACTCAAAAATAATTGCGCATTTAGCAAATTTTCTAGTATTTGAAGTTCACTCATTCCAGTTACATAGAAATATATATCGTGGGTCTAATTATCAGACTGCGTAACTTTACCGGCGTTACTGATTTGATATAGGAGTGCAACGCGCCAAGCGCTTTTTGGAGCGATTCCTTAATCATTTTGTTTTGTCTACGCCAGGACTCAGTGCGCGCTCCGCTTTTAATTTATTCCTCGATCAGTATAATCACTACTTTTTTATTTCATAATAAAACTAGATTTCGAAGGGAGAGATGGTGGCAAGATTTAAACACAAATACAACAGAAGGTAATATTAATGTATTACATTTCCAGATATAAATTATTTACACTATTTTAAGCGTTCGTTACACAATATTTGAACAATGTGTTACTTTTGCTCAGCAGAGATCTCGCGGGAAAAAAACCCAAAAAAACTAACACTAATATACGTTATACCCATGACAACCACATTATCACACGATAAAAATATCAAAGTAAACCATATTGTAATATTATTGCCTATCTTGGTGAACATAAACAACAACTTGGCGCCTAGCCTTACTGTATCAAATTAGCATCCCAGATGGAGTTACGCAGTCTGATAATTAGACCGACGATATGTAATATTTTAAATTAAAAGTAAGCTTTCTTAAAGACAGTTTTTATTCAGCGAGCCATCTACATGTTCTGCCACTGAGAGAAAATGACGCCAAAGTGAAAATGTAAGTGACTTTACCATTTAAGCCCAGGTGTGTGAAACATCTCTTATTTTGTGAGTTTGTACTTGAAAGTTAATGCAGACATATGGACTATAAAATATAATGATTAGAGTTGTTAAAAGGGATTTTATTGGAACATCTGTCCTGAAAATGAATTGGGTGATTAATTTAATAATGAAGATGTAATGGGAAGAAATAAGTTTTTACATGGAATTTAATTTTAAATCTAATTAAACTTTCCTTACTCACATTTGCCCCTCCAATTTTAAAAGGGAGTCACTGGAGTGGTTTTTCTCTCTTACAAATTTAATTGACTTTCAATGCGTACAAAACAATACATAACATATTTTAAGAGACATATATTACACACAGTAAGTAGATTTAAATAATAAGAATACTAAAATCAAAATACAATAAAATACACGAAGTTTTAACAATGAACACTTCTAAATATTAATTGATAAAATTGAAATTTCTTACACATAACGACACTTAAGTGTTTTTAAATCTAACAGGCTTCAAGGAAAAGAGCTATGCGTTTCTTCATATTTTTTGTAATATTAGATTCGTATTATAGTTAGCATATAATGTATATCCAATGTTTGTTTGATTTGCATTTATATATATATTTTTTATTTAATTTATTTAATTTATTTGCAAAACTCATCATGCTCCACATTGCATAGCATGAGGCTTACACACGTAAGTGGTAACACAAATATATCATTTAAAACAAATTTAGAAAAAAGATTTAAGACAAACACATAAAATAAAAAGGAAGAGTGGAAATATACAAATATAAACAAAGGGAAGTACCAATCAAACTTTAAAAATGTATACAGTAAAGAAATTTTTTAAGACATTTAGGCTATCAGTACAATTGACCAACAAAGACAAAATAGGTGGCCAGGAAATACCTAAGTGTTTCAATTCCTTTTTAAAATTATCTTTTTACAGAAATATAGTTTACAATACAATACATGTTCCACAGTTTCAGTATCCTAAACAACAAGAACAAGTATATATCTCTCCCACTCCTAATTAAATTAAATCTACATAAATAGCTCTTAAAATTCCCATGTCCTTTTAGAGAATTTGGGATAACTTGAAATCAATAACAAATTTCTTACATTTAAGCCTTTGGTAAAAACCTTTTAGTCCACAAAGCTTTAGGTGAAGCCAAAAATTCAATGTTCTAGGAGGAAACAGTTCTTTTCCAAGCTACATGATTCCAGTGAGACAATGACACAAACATTAAAAGGTTCATATATCGGCAAGTTGCCTCTTTGCCAATTGATCCACTCTGTCATTGCCGAGATTCCCGTTTTGGCTCCTAACGTAAGAAAATTGGATGTCACAGTCTAGGTAGTACAGAACAGACTGAAACTCTACAACAAGTTATTATTTTTATATTAGAAAATAATATCATATCGCACACACAAACAATAACATAGTTGATGATAAAACGCATGATATAATACAATAGGAAGATGTCAAATATTGTATTAAAACCTAATCTAGTGCCATCGTAGTAATATCTAATATTGCTACACAAAAGTTTGCATAGATTAAATACATTTTTAAAAAAAACATTAAAATATAGACAATAATACAATGAAATGATAAAAAAATATGAAAACAGTGTACTACAACTTATATGTACGGTTCAACACAATAAACAATTTTTTTTTCATGCACGTTATAAAAATATAAAAATATAAGAATTATAAGAATATATATATATAAGGGTTATTTTATTAATTTTGAGGCGGAAAAGAGGACTCACTTCTAGATATAAGGCTATCATCACCTTTGTATTTATATTTCAACGAATACTGCAACTTGATGAAATAAAATTTTCACAATATTCACTTTTACTTAACAATATAACAAAAATTTTTGAATATCTCCATAACCTTTTAAGCACATTCATTTTTTAGACATATTCTTCTCTTTCTCTTACATCTAACAATCACTAATATAAATTGCATCATGCTTTTTAAACACATCTATCTGAGAAATCTGCGTGATCAAATCACAGATGTTCAGGGATGCTAAAATGAAAACAATGAGATGCACAAATCAAACTAAACACGTTTGTCCTCTTTATGTTTGAAGACATATACAAACATTTATAATGATTGAATTCTATTATTGCATTGAACATCAAGGGACACGCAAACATATATTGATGACCTCACAAAGGAAACACACAGAATAAAAATACACACACGTCAACTGTGGCCGGCTACATATTGAAGACAGAAGATTGCATAGAGAAAGCAGGCTTTCCAAATCTCGGTATTAATAGCCAGCAGTGAAGACCGCGTGACTATTTTGTAATAAGAACTCCGATTGGTTACAATGTGTGGGAAAGAGATTTATGATGTAATGATATTGGTCGATTACGATTAAGATTGGGACGTTAGTTTTGAACCTAACAATTAAAGTTTATAAATAGATTATTGAAAAGAGTTAATTAAAAGGATGCTAGAGAGAATTATTACACAAATATATGTATATATATATATATATTGTATAACAGTATATTATTTTTTTTTATATTATATATATATTTGATACATTATACAACTCAACAGTATATTATTTTTTTACATTATGTGTAACTTTTATTTGAATTTTGTAATTTTGTTGCAACATATGAAGTGGCTTAATGGTTTTTTTATATCTTCGTTTTGTAATTTAAGTGTACAGAGCATAATAATACAGAATAAATAACTATTTATAAGTGACAATGGATAAACGATTACGGTAACATTCCCTGAAAAGACAAAAGGACTGAGTATTTATAATAAATGTAATGGGGAGATTTCTGAGTATACTACAAAGTTTCTGTAGGCGCTCGTAGATGATTTTGTTAGTAATCAAACAAAGTTCAGAAACTCATCCGATGATGTTCTTAAATATGTTAACAATTCTTAATTTAAATACACTGAGGTCTTGATTACATGTAGATAATATTTTTATTTAGACAAAATAAACATGCATTTAACCGGTTATGCGGAATTATAATCCGAAATCGTCAATAGTTACGTATTTATGTCAATTTATTTATCCTGAGGGTCAAAAAAAACCCCTCAACAATACAAATTAACAATTTAAAAACAGGAATGAACTTGAATTATTGCATATACATATATATTGCGGAAATGGTTGGTCCTCGGCGTCATATCAACAATGTTTGTTTGCTCCCGATCCGAATGGTAGACAGCGCTAAATAAAGTTGTCTACCCATAAAATAAAACTTGACTTCAATGTGTTCAAAAGAGCCGAGTCCGATATGAGCGAAAAAGGGACAAAACATCAGAGGATATTGAGGGAGGATGAGATGAGAGGGGAGTGGATATTAATGCGACGCCCGTCTAACTTAATGTTAAATTGATTAATTTATTTCTTATTATCCATTTTATAATACCCAGGTTCTAAGTTATCATTTGGCGTCACACTATAGTTTACGTTTAAACATTAAATCTTTTAAAGACAAAAACAGGACACTAAATTAAAAGGCCGTTCTTTAAATTAACACATAATTTATTTACAATAAGATTGAAATTTCGTTAAATACAAAGGAGATATACATGATTACTTAACTGAATTAGGATCTGAGAGAGAGAAAACATGGTGTGCCCATCTCGCGAGTCTCCAACCGCGGCATTTTGTCAAAGGGTCGTCAGACCAAAATCGGTGATAAAATTCGTGTCAGAGAGTGTCTAAATTCGTCGTGCATGTGCTTATATTTTGCGGCGGTTTACTTCTGTATTCTGGAGAGGATTCTTTTCCGAAACACAATCAGCTTTTCTGTTTGGACTGGAGTCAGCGGAGGGATATCCTTTCGCGGTCAATGACTCCCCCAAAACGCGGGAAATTCCCAAAAACATCCCATACCATGATGTATTTATGGGTACATTGCCTTCTTCCAGGCGTGGGAAATGCGTCACCCTTTTCGGTGGGGTGAGAGGCACTCCCAGAAATTCCTCTTCTTGTAAACAACAACAGGGCCGATATACAAATTACTGTTGTAATCCTTATGGAAAGGCGGCCCCCCATCAATATATAAGGGAAGTGAGAGGGTCAGAAAGGAAATTGGCGTTTTGGAGGGTGCTGTGTTGAAGCCTCTGGGAGCGATAAAAGATTGTGTTTTGGAGAAGTCTGGTGTGAGCACCTCGCAGCGATACGAGTTTTCTTAGAGGGAGCCGTAGTGAAGCTCCTCCCGCGAAGAGACTGATTTTTTGAGGGAGCCCTGGTGAGGTGCCTTCCGCGAAACGAACTAGGAAAACCGCGAAGTTTGCGAAATGCGTATTTGGAGCCAGCGAACTCTCCCGACTCGGTGAGGAATCTGTGATGAAAGCTACCCATCATATTTCTATTTCTTTGTGCTGTTATAACTTCTGATTACGTGTAAAAAATAAATAGTTGTAACCCAGAGCTGTGCGAAGTCATTACAGGACAAATGGGAAAAAAAGTGTTTTTTTTTTCCAAAAAAATTGGCTTTTTGTTTTAACATACCTAAAATAGACTAAAAAATCAGTATATTAATACGCATGTTTTTCATTTAGCAGAAACGACCTCCTCAACATGTCTTGGCATTAACTCCACTAGAGTAGAATCCATGTTCTTGATTTCATCATCTTGGAAACCTACTAGTATTGCCCTTTTTATCATTTCCTCTACTGTTATGCGATTCATCTCAGCGAAACGATTCTAAAGAATATGCCATCAATTTTGAATTGGATATAAGTCTGGGGAATTTCCAGGCCAATCGAGCACTTTTATTTTATTTTTTTCCCTAAAATTATGGACCGAATTTGAATTGTGCAAGGAGCCAAGTCCTGTTAAAATATTTCATCAAATGTTTCCATGAATGGAACAATCTTACTACATAATATTTCTATATATTTGGCAGAATTCAGCCTGACTTTAGTAGTAACTAAGTTTCCAGAGCTATTTGTTGTGAAACAATTACCCAAAATCTGTTGAGAAGGGTGTTTTACAGTCTGTTGGGTATGATTTGGTATCAAAGTTTCAACTTCACTTCTTCAAACTACACTTGATTTGCACCCCTGTACAGAACAGATTAATAAGTTTCATCACTCAAAATCACCCACTTCCAGTCATTGGTAAACAGTAAATGGTCCATGCTGAACTTCTTTTCATCCCTTTTTGAGTTAGAAATTGTTTTATCCTCGCTCTTGCTGCTTTTTCCATATATTCGAAGTACTCACTTCAAAACCATTATCCCATAAATTACTTCAAAGGTCTATAATTGTCTTTCTTGGCATTATTTTGCTATTTCTTATTACCATTTTATCAATTTTTGGAGTAGCTTTCAGTTGGCACCCATATTTTTATTTTATTTTTCGAGATATTGATCCAGAATTTTGAAATTTTCTTAAAAATCTTGAAACACTTAATTCGATCACACCAACTGCCATAATCGTACATTTCACAGTCATAGAAGTGATTTTATTAAGATATTTTTATTTTAGAACAGTTGTGACAAACCTATACGGAACTTTATCACTAACCTTCTGAGTCGTCTCTTTTAGGGAAATTTAATTCCCCTACCTATTTCCAATCAGCTCCAAAAAGAGGACATGATTCCTTGTTACGCAGATTAGATAAAGTATTTAAGTCAAACGGAATAGTAAAGCAAAAAAGCAGTAGGAGAGAGAGATTTGAAGCAGGAAGGTATAACGGTGGAGTTAGATTTCTAGGTGGATAAATCTCAGGAAGAGCTGAGCTGCAGTGTGGTAAATATTGATTTATATTTAAAGTCTCGTTAAAGTTTTATATTAGGAGTGAGATTAAAGTTAAATGTTCAATAAGAACATTATTGAATATAAATCTGGGATCTCTTTTATCGCGGTAATCTCTGCGTGATCGATATTCTAATTGTTAATTAATTGGATCATTAAATATTTAAGTTTATATATATATATATATATATATATATTTAAAGGAAAGACCCTTTTTAAACCTCATATAACTATCTAGATATATTTGTTAATAAAAGTCTTTGATTCTATTTGGAAAAGATAACCAAATAAGGAAAGTTATTTATAAAAATGGCTACTGGCTCTTATCTGACTCCAATTTATTCTCGTTCTCAAAGTGAGATCCAAGGGGATCTCTTCACACAGTTCATTGGAGTATCTTTGAGCAAGTAAAAGTAACACGCGTTACACAGATAAAAAAAGGGGAAATTACCAGTTGCCCCCCTTAAAGACTCACAACTGAGCTCCTGTTACATTAAAATGAATAAAGTATAATTAAATTTGATCTATCACACTACCCAAATGCAGATATAATGGATTTGAGGGTACTCAGGGCATCACTAGTAATCACATACCAACTCACACAAGAAAAACATGTTTATTCCAAATAATTCGAACATCATAGTATACATATATATATGTATGTGTGTTATTTATGTTAATATATTGCTTATGTTACATATAGTGTTATAGATTTACATGTTATATGTTGTCATTGCAATTCCGATTTTATTTATAAAAATAATATTATATGATAAAATAACGCATAAATTTCAATTATTTTGCAATTATTTGCCTATAGTAACTTTTAAAAAGTTATTCATAAAAAAATGCATCCCTTATTTGTAATTTTAATCAGTGATTTTTTTCAAAACTCTATTTTTAGCCGAAAGAAACTTCATATATATAATTATTTTTCTGTTACTTAATCATTTTATGAGCTTTTGATGTTAAGTTTAAGCATCTTATAAATATACTGAACTGATTTTGTGTTGAAAACATTATTCAATATTTCATACTGGAATATTAGCTATATTGTCAGCGATGAAGTCAAATCCATTCGTTATATTTTTAAGTCATGAATACTGAAACAACTATTTATAACTTACAGCAAAAGGGTTTTAATTAAACCTTCAATCAATCTCGGCATAAACTCTCAATAGCTTGAGTATATAATTCTAGTACAGCTTGACTATACTTGAATATATGATTAGCATTCCGTCTAAGCATCATCCATTGCGCAGTTACATACACATTCATTTTAGTAATATGGAGTGGGGGTAAACAGTCTGTAGATGTTTAGTGCAAAGCACAAGAGTGTGTGTGCAGAGTAATCAATCGTTTGTTGAATATATGTGTTTATCCCATTCTCTCGACTTCATTGTTTTGACATACATAAATTTTGTTAAGAAGTATGTGTTTATGTAGATATGATTAGTAAGTGCTTTTAAGGAAAATTTGTAAAATAATAAGAACATTTCCGATCATTTGAATTTTTATTGACATGTTGAAATGTATAAGATAATTTACTTCAGTTATTTGATTGGACATTTTTTGTTTACACTTTTATGTTTTTAATGTGAATATTTAATTTCATAATCAAAATTCATTATCATTTTACCTTGTTTTGCATTATTTATTAGTGTATTTGTAATGTTTTGCATGTATTAAAAATGGTTAAAAAGAACTTTCTCATTGATGATATAAAAAAGGTAACATTTATTCAGTCCTTAAAATAACTTCATGTTGTATAGGATGCCCGAAAAGTAGGACTACACTTTCAAAAATTAATAAAAAGTACAAGCAGAGATGTTCATTTATCTTTTTGTGTCCCACAAAGAAAATATTAAAGTTTCTCTTTCAGGAAATGCAAACTAGATTTCACAATGCCTCCCTTTTTCAACATTCTGTTTTCAAAATGGCTTCACAGCAAGAACAACTTTAGTTGTAGCTTGGTTTACCGCATTTAAAACTGTAGCACATGCATTTACAGTGCTAACGGGTTGCTACCACACTGAAGTTTGGAAGTGAGAAAAAGTTCTCCAGGAAATGGATTTAAAGAGGTCCAATAACATGGCCACTTAGATCTTAAGGCGTAGCACTTTTGGACTCCTATTGTTGTTGTTTCTAATGCCCCCTGTCTGATGTAGTCTGATCGAGGCCCACGAAATTCATCATGCCAAGGGGCTAGATGTACGTCTGTCTTTGGTCTTAGCCTTGAACACCATACATGTGACAGTACGATTTTGCACGGTGAAATTGCCAAATATAAGGAAGGAATGTTGCCAGACCCTGTTAGACAGGATGGACTTCCTTACGATAGATGGTGACACCACCGATCTCCACCTCCACAATTTAGGCATGGAACTGAATGGGAGCGAAATATTCTCCAGTCCCCAGCCATCGGGGTCTCAGCTGCGACCACCCACAAGACTTTCGGATCCACTGATTTAAAGAACACATACTCCGTGTGTACTCGGAGGGTATTAGGTGGCATCGAGCATCGATCCCAGGTCTTCCAGTCTAGAGTCGGATGCTCTAACCACTAGGCTACACACGGTCATTTGGACTCCTAATAGGGATACATGGAAAACATTGTTTACTAATCTTCCAATCGCTACACTGAGGAAATGAAACGTTGACATACAGTGGTCATTTAGATTAATGATCAGCAATGATCTATATGACATTCAATGTGTTACACGCAATTAAAGGTGCGAACTTTGATACTGTGCAATGAAGCTTTGAAAAAAATCATATTTTTTTATGGAGCAAAAATTTTAAAAAAAACCGCAAGTTTAAAATCTTTATTTTATTTTATTTATTTATTTTTGTAATTAACATTTGAAAGTACTTTACGGACACCTGATATTATTAATTTTACAACGATGATAATGACTAACGATAAAGTCACAATAGAATGCATTATTCAACATCACCCCTAGTAACAAATTTAACAAATATTTCTTTACATATTTAATGCATTTATAAATCGCACTTCAAATTAGTGGAAAATTTATTTTATAAAAATGTTTCATTTTCTGAGAAGAATATACTAGATGAAAAGAAACACAATGATTTTTTTTCGAATTAAGGAACACTTTACTTTATGTTCATCCTTTAATTTGATCCTGAAAATAGAGGTACTAAAATTTATCAAATATAATTTGGTGTTCTGATTAATATTTTTAAAGTTCCGCTCTCAATATAAGGAAAATCAAAAATCGTGGATCAATTATTGCCAACAAATCTTCAAATAGGAGTATTGTAGAAATTTTAGCATTTTTGTCCATATACACACTGTGAAACATACTAACCTCACTGTTCTCTCATTAAACCATGGTTCAAAATTACGAGACCCATATTACAGCCCTGGGTCAGCCTGTTGGCTGTGAGATAGCGTACCCGCCTAGTAAGCCTAAGGTTGCGGGTTCGATCATGGCAGGAATCGATAGATTTTGTGGATGCGAAAATCATAGACCTGCATGTCAGATGATTATGTGACACGTAAAATATTCCTTAAGTATCAATTTGGCTCTGGTGCTCTCGGTAAAATTTAAATCACGATAATATTTAGCATCCGACGACAGTTTGAATTGAATAATAAAAACGAGTGTGCTTTAGACCACAAGACTGAAGTAAATCTTCTTAGACTCCATCTATATGTACGTAAATATATGTATAATATATACATGTATATACATACATTAATTTTCTACAAATATTTAAATTTATTATGAGCTTTCATCGATAAATTAATATTGTTGAATATATTTTTATTTTTATTTCTTATTTTCATTATTAAATATGTCGCAGGGAAACGATGAAACTAGGGCTTTCGTTAAATCCCTAAAGGATAAATTCACGCAAGATGTTAAAATAATGTTCCTTTGATGTGTCTTTTTCCCTGTTGTAAGTGAGTGAATTAGTTAAATCCCCGAACTATTTTAGTAAAATGATGAAATGAAAAATAAAATATATATATATATATATATATATATATATATATGCCACTTTTTTGTTTCTAGGGGATTGATATTTGAAATCGTAATAACTTTTGTTATAGTTAGGATCTGGTAGGACGCATGCCCCCGGTGCATTTTGATCCCCCTCTACAGCTTTTTGTCCAATATCTCGACACCCGAGCCTCACAGTCCATTCGAATCTGGCTCATTCGATCCCTCTCTAACTGCTCTTCCAGTTATAATAATTTCAGTCTCATAGGGCTATTCCTTAGATAGTTTTAATTGTGTGTTTTACAATTTTTTAAACGTTTAAAATTAATTTAAATCCAAAATATCTTGGCTCCTGTTTGAGTCTCGGACATGATAATTGAATCAGCTGTTCCTCTCGTCAAGACCCATCCATTCATATATGTGACTAACATTGTGTTGGCATGGGGAAGGCTTAAGCACTAAAATATTATGCACCCATGTTAATCTTACGGGGATTGGAAAAATTCCATCCCCCTCCCCTGAGGAATTGAGCTTGGAACGATTTTTGGAGGTCCACCATATTTTCGTGTATGCGAGAGCTTTACGTGGAATTTTCTTCCTCCGGTGCAATCAAGTTCCAAGCTCAATTCCTTAGGGGAGGCGCTGAAATTTTTTCAGACCCCATCGGATTAACATGGGACCATGGTATTTTAGGTTTTTGCCCTCCCCATGCCTATACAACGGGTGTCAAGTATATGACTAGATGTGTCTTGACGAGTTGAATAGTTGGTTCAAATCGCATGTCCAACTCAAACAGGAGCCAATATATTGTGGATTTAAATAAATTTTAAAAGTTTAAAAAAGTTTAAAACACACGCAATTAAAAACTATGTAAGAGGAATAGCCCTATGAGCATGATATTATAATAACTGGAAGGGCAGTTAGAGAGGGATCGAATGAACCAGGTCCGAATGGACCGTGAGGCTCGCGTGTCGAGATATTGGCCAAAAAGCTGTAGAGGGGGGGATGCACCGATGGGGATGCGTCTCAGCAGATCCTATCCATAACAAAAGTTATTACGAACCTTCAAATGTCAATCCCCTAGCACCTAAAATGTGGCATATTTTTTTTCATTTCATCATTTCACTAAAATAGTTTGGAGATGTAACTTATTCACTTACTTACAACATGGAAAGGACATCATAGAGACGATATTTTAACATCTTGCGTGAATTGATCATCACCCTTAGGGATTTGACGAAAGCCCTAATTTCGCCATTTCCCTGCGACAGATACATCAGTAATTACTGTGATTGATTGCATAACCTAGGCAATAGACTTATGGTATGAGAAATAATATACATATGTCTTCAAATGAAAATTGGACAAATATCTAGAGAAAACTACATCGATTGTTGTTTCATGTCTTGCGGTAGGGTCATTTCGTTATTATTCACTTTATTCATTTGTTGTTCTAATTTATCTTGTAGAAAGTTCACCAAGAGTGGTGCCCATCTTCGGACGCGAAATTAACATTGAAATATCCTGCTAAAATTAGTGGCAACTTATGATAGTTTTCCCCTTATTCTTCAGAGCTTACTCGAACGTAAATCATAAGCCTTTTATATAAAAACTTTATAATGTTAAATATTTTTGGGGCGAAATGTAAACAACTACCATTAGGAAATTTGTCCCATCGACCAAACCACAGTGATTAGCACATATATCCCCAATTGATGATTGGTCAATATCGATTTCACAAATATATCGTAATAAAATGCCCATGTTCCAAGTTATACTAACTCAAAAAATATGACAGTTAAAAGGAATTTACAATTTTATTCATTTTAAATGTAAAATATTTAATGTATTGAAAAATGTTAATTTATAAAATTGTTCAAGAACGAAATGAAATTACGAAATAATCAAGAAATCACCGTTCGCGTAACGCTAGCAAACTCGCAAATGAGCTACTGGCTGATATTTCTATCTTCACTAACTTATATCTGCCTCTGAATTTCCGTTCACCTCACCCGACCACACTTTTCGTAACGCACTCGTCACGCATTCTCTAGCTTACTCCCCAAGTCATTCTTGCGTATACAGAAGTTTTACTTCAAAATTCAAACGTTACAACTTGGTAGTGGAAGCTACCACTAGATGAGATGACACTAATAAAATTGCTTGTATTCTTGGGGACTTTTCGTGCCTGATAATTTCTTAACTGCTAAAATGCAGCCCATTTGAAGCAAACAAACAAATTAGTAATCCTGGGTAGCTTCAAAAAGAGACATTAAAAACCCTCAATCATCCATATAGGTAATGGAAATGCATTGCGTGAAGGAATATTAATGTCACCCTATTCACAGCTACTGGAGGGCGTTTGGCGACTGACCTCGTAATTTTTAATCATGGTCAAGAGACGAGAATGACACTTGAGGTGGCTCCTCTTTATCCTAAATTCCACAGCAAACCAAGGAAGGATGTTTGAGTCCCGAAACATTCAATATTCCTCTCTGCATGGGGGTCTTCATTGGTACTAAACTCGAACTCAGGACACGCTTGAAACGAATCCGTTTTCTTGACCATCAGGATACCGCGGTCACATGGAAATTAAGACATGAAGAAAGATAAGAGTAAGAAATGCAAAACACTCTGCACATGCGGTATATAAAGTTCTGTAAATCATCCAGAAATGCATCTCTCTATAAACAATGAATACGATAGAAAAATGTTTGAGGTGAATCCTGCAATATTTACGCAGCTGTGTTTAAGAGAAAAACTTGTTTATGAAGTTGTATAACAAGAAAGTTATGGTAAGGAATCAAGTAATCACCAACGGAGAGAGTTCTAGAAGATACACTAATTTCTGAGAGGAATTACTCGGCTGTATAATATAATTTCACAAAAAAAACCCACCTGTACTAAGATGACTAATTTCTTTACAATGAAAAGGAGGACAAAGAATTAAAAAAAATTGCAACTTAAACACATGAAACATTTTATCAACTCAAACAAAAATACTTAAATTTCGTTTAGATGCATTTTAATTATTTACTTAAACGAACACTCTTCCATTGAATGATTTTTTGTCAATATATTAGTTTCTGATATATCTGAATTTTTTTAGACAAGAAATGTTATTCATATGGAATTTCATGGTAAGTGCAGCATCTAGAGTACCAACATTCAATCTAGATTTCTCACTTGTCGGAAAATAATTACCAGTTGAACAAATGTTTCAAATGATGCATAGTTCTTGGGCACTGCAACGTAAATTAAACAAGAATAACTGAATTTTCATATAGAATGTGTCCATTTTGGATACTACCAAATACTTTCACCCTTCTTTTATCAATTTCAACATGTTGATTTTCCAATTGTGTTCTAGTTTATCAGAAATTAAATATACACTCAGTGCTTTAATTTCTTCAAACACTTGCGTAGCAATTCTGTCTGGCGTCTTTGAATAGAGATTAACGGATTGGTTTTAAAATATTGAAAAGGAGAAAAAGTAGGAGGACACTTTTTGAATAAAGGATATAACTCATAAAAGTAGGATTGTCCTCCCTAATCCGGGAGCAGGCTTAAGATAAAGTAATCTTACCTACTTTTAAAGAATTTTCGATTTTTCTTTGACAATTTGAGATAAAATATCATTCATGCTTAACCAAGATTTTCAAATGAACATGCATTTTATTAAAGGATTTTTTTACAATTTTCTTTAACAGAACAGAAATTTTATTTGCAAGCAAAATGTTCACATTTTGTTCAAATTGCTGTAATTTTATTGCCCTTTGATGATTGACACATAGCCTGTTGACTTTTTTCTTGTGCTTGTGTCTTTTTGACAGGGGACAGTGTGTCTTGTGCTATACTTATGAGTTTCTATTTTTCTTGATGGAGTTCTTCAGGGTAACATTCAAAAATGTTCCTTTCAACTCAAACATCTCATTGTTCATCGCATTTTTTAAAATTTATTTTCACTATTATTATTAATATGCATTATTTCAGAAGGTTCTTCCCCTCATTGATAATATTTTTGTTTTTTTCTTCTATATATATATATATATACATATATATACACTGATACCATTTTTTTTCTTTTTTTTTTCACATTCTACTCATTTACATTTCTAAACCATAATGAGTCGTACAACACAGCAATCAAAACCACTAAAATATTCATAGGCGGAAAATGTAGCATGTTTATAGAAAATATTTTGGAACAGTTGTGGTTGCGTGGGAACCTTAGTCAAAAGGAATACCTTAAGATTATAAGAAAACGTTTGCTATTCAAAAAAAAGGAGGGAATATGTGACAAATACATTTTAGTCTCCATGTAGATTTCCATATAGGAAGATACTGTCAAGATCATTGTTAACAAATAAACAGTTTTCTTAGAATTAATAAGTTTGCGAGCCTGGGATTACTGTGTCTCTCCCCGGGGCCTGCTCCCGGATAAAGTACCTTTGAATAGATGTGCACTGAATATATTTCACGTTGTGCTGCTGCCGGTATAGTCAGTTGTGCAGTATTTACAACTATTTGATAATCTATTTATGTGAACTGAATTTATGTATTACATGGGAATAAATATTATTCAAGACTTTTTATGAATACATTCATGGAGTTACATTTTTATATTGATACATTAATTATACTGAAATATTTAATCTAATATGACACTAGAATAACCAAAGTGGACTTCTGTCATCCTATAGCGAGGGGAGTCTTATTTTTATAAGTTATGTCCTTCCTCGAAAAGTGTCCTCTTACTTATCCTCCTTTTCAATATTTTAAAAGTGATCTGTTAATCTCAATTCAGATATGAACCAAATATAATTCCAATATGTCGAAGAATGTCGGAAACAAATATTGCTGGAAATAGCAGTTTTCAATGGTGTTTTCTGACTTTATCGTAAGTTAATCGGGCAGATGTAGAAAATTGTGTCGAGTGTGTGTCAAAAAAGATGCCTGATATTAAAATTATCGACAATTGTATATTTGAATAAATACGAAGACTGAATGCATATTTAAATTCTAGTAATTTGGAACAATTGGTAAATCAACATGCCGGAATTAATAAAAGATGGATGGAAATAACTAACCATTTCAAAAATGAACTCTTTCCATACGATAATTTAGTTCTTCTTGAATTTATCATGTGCTACCATGGAACTAATGCAGTAAATTAAAGAGGTTTTTCAGTTGGTAATGATTTTTGGACATGTGAGAAATCAAGATTGAATGTTGATACTTTAGCTGTAGCAATTAATGTAAAGAGTTCAATTATAAAGGTTATTTTTTGCTCCGATCATAAAATGTTATATTGCCAAAAAAATATTCAATAGAAAATAATCATTTAAGTAAATAATTAAAAGGAATGCAAACGCAATTAGCGTATTTTTATTTGAATTAAAAATGTTTCAAATATTTACGTTGTACATTTTTCTTAAATTTTTCGCGCGTCCTTCTTTTTATTTAGGAAAAAAACACTGGTAACCTTAGAATGATCCTTACAATCTGGAATGGATATAAAAATGTGAATAAAAATGACACATATAATTTTTTAAATACAAATAAATATTCTCATACTTAATATTACTTTGTGAAGCATAAATAATATTTTGGAATCGGTATAAGAAAACTGTCTACTTTCAATTTTAAGAAATATTTAATATGAGGGATGAAAACGAGAAATGCGTAATCACAAAAGTATAACTACCTTCTTCCATGAGAAACATACAGATATTTAGTTAAATTAAAATAATCTAAAAATAAATAATACGTAACATTACGAATTGAATGCAATTACTTTAGTTTGCAGGTGGTCAAAATGTCTGAAAGCCGACTAAAGGAGTGGCCGCTCTTCCCTGCTTACAATGATTAACAAGTGGGAATAAACACCTGCAGGGTTGGGCTTTTCTCAGTTGTTTGCTATATGAAAGATGAGGTGACAAAATGGTGCATTCAGTCGGGCATTATTTCCATATTGCTTATACATATGGAATAATTTTATGTGCGGCAATGTAGCCATAGCATAAATAGGGTTCTGTATGTGATAAAACACTATTGTATAAAATTTAATCCAACTTTTTTTAAACGTTACTTTTTTCTCTTATCTATTGTTAGCTTTTTAGCATTTGATCATGTAGAGCTTTAATTATTTTTTGTACGGTAAAGTTTGGTTATAACGTCGCAGATGTTTAAAAAGTGACGTTTTAAAGTAAAGTAGAAGCCTGCAATGTATTTAACATATTTTTTTACTATGTGTAAATATATTTTGTATCATAGTTTAGCATAAAAATAACATGTATTTGTAGATATTATGATTTTCTACTTATTTTACTTTTACAGTTTTTAAAATGAAAGGTAATAGTTTGCTTAATTTTTCTTTTTGCTAGAAAATATTTTAGATATATTTTATTTTATAAAGTTGAATTTTTGATACTATGTCAGATGCTTGTAGTTTCGAAAGTAAATGTTACACGAATATATATCGAAATTATTCATATTTTACAGACTCGAAAATATTTTTGTAGTAAAATGTTGTAACTTGCCATTGCTTATAAATATTCTATAAAAACTAACATTTTGATATAAATAAGAATCCTGTTTCATTTTAAACTTCATTTTCAAGAAACTCGGAGTATTTCATGTTTATAAAGAATCCAAAAAGGTATTGCGAAAGAAAAAAAATGACCAAATTACATTTTATAAACTCTCACAAAATCTAATTTTTTTTTAAAACTTCAACATAAGATTAAAAAAATCAATTTTCATCAATATTATTTAGATATTGTACCATATTCTGTTGGTAAAAATTTATTTCAAGAAATGTTTTATATATATTTTATGAATTAATTACTATAATACCTCGACTTACGCAACACCATCTTCTCGAATTTGGAGTTATGCGATTTTCTAACCTTGTCAATTTGTCTTTTGTTTGAGTGCTACGCAATTCTCTCCGCTTCCTGTTTGGCTAACGTACGCTTTCGGACATGTAACGAGGAATCGATGTTTAGCCTCGATAATTTATTTTGTGTTATTTATTTCTCATCTATGGAGTGGGAGCTTGTAATAACATGTTTTAATTGTTATATCATGTTTGTTATATGTACAGAAAAGATGGACCCAATTTTAAAAAATCATATTATTCAAACTATTGCGCGAATTACAATAAGTGATACATGAATGTATATATACACATTTTTTGCTACCGATCATCAACAGGTTGTAGTACATTCAAGGTCGCTATAATTCAAAATTCAAATATGACGACATTAACAAAAATATTTTGCTTACAAGAGTTACCCCCTGTAAACTTGTAATATCCCAGAAAAAGGTATGGAAAATGTTACACAAATACTTAAATTTCAAGCCGTATCATTGGCAATTGATGCAATCAAACGCCAAGGACAATAAGTAAGCATTTGTGCATTACAATTCGTTTTGATAAAGTGATGCTATAAAATGTATGGAACGAACTGGATTACAGAATGGACGTATGCATTGTAAAAAAAGGGCCACACATCCAACATTTGTAACTGAAAATAAAATTGGTATATTACTCTTTATACATTATTTTATCACTTATTGTAATATGTGCATTCGTTCCCATAATATTATGTTTTAAAATCGGGTCCATCTATTCTGATAACCCTGTAATATATCTATGCAGATTTGAGTGATGGCTATGTCATCCAAACGAAGTAGAACCGATGGGTTTAGAAAGGAATTCTTTAGATCCAGTTCAATAAAAAGGTAGAAGGGTAATGTTGGTTATTTTACAGAAGGCCTCAATTTAATTGATAAAATGTTACAAGTTCTAGGAATTATAGATTCCAATGAAGGCCATACTTATTCAAGAAAACAAATAATAAATATTATTAGCCTACTTGGAGGAAATTTTGTGGGAGAAAAAAAATCTTTTAGTTGACAAACTATTTTGTTGGATTTTATGAAACCTTCTGCAACAAAATACCTTCTATTCACGATTTAGTATTTGTGTTTTCTAAGATTTATTAAACATTTTTTCAATTGTTATTTTCTCTTGTCTCTGGGCTGAACTAAAAATAAGTTATTTCTATTTATAAGAGAAATTATATACCCGGGAAATAAGAAACTTATATACATGAATTTATATACGCAGTTATCATTTTGTCGCACCTATCACAAAGTTCGGGGTATTACTATATTTTAAATATTTTATCGTTTCCTTTTCTGCATAATGTTTTTATTCAAGTACAATTACGAAACATTCTTCGGAGAATTATTCCGTTCTTTATTTCTCACCTAAACCAATAGCAAAGTTCTGGAGGCTGTGGTAACCAAGTGGTTATATGTTTGTGAATTCGTGAACGGTGTGTCACTGATTCAAGTCCAGGGAACATTGAAATACCACCTGGTAAAGTAAGCAGTTGTACGTTAAATCTGCCAATTTCAATGTCTTCTTGTTGGCATAATATGATAGTCAGATGAGGTGATGTCAGTTTATAGTTGACGACCTCTTTACTTGAAAAATGCTTAAAATTAGGCCATCAGCAATAGCCCCCGTGTTGCCTTATGGTGTGACGATGATCTCTAATTCACCAAATTTTAACTTGTTTTCAAAGTTACCTTTCATTACATGTAATGATTACTTATTAAAATTCAATCTAAATGTATTGCAAAATACCCCAAGTTAAACGACAAAACGGACAAATATATTATAAGAATATACGTTGCCTTAAAGAGAGAAATTAAAAAAGTTCTTTAAGGCAGCTTTATATCCTGGAAATTAATGGCTTCTTTCACGAAGATTTTAACAATAAATCAACTTCTGCAGTCTTTGAGAAATTTCCATCGTCAAATGATTCGACGGCAGTTCTGGTGACAATGTCATTAAAGAAACCTTTCAAGCGAGAACAAATTAAATTTCGGACAAGGAGGTCCTTACTTAATAGTGGGACATCACAATTTACCTTAGGATATTATTCTCCTACTTCTTTAAATACTTATAGCCTTGATGAGAACAGAATTGTTGTTCAACATTGTTTACGATTAATGTGACATAGAATGAAATAAGGATTTCTTTTTTCCCAAATTTTAAAACTAATTAACCTATAATCTGGTAATTTAAAATGCTTCAGGGAAATGCAAATGCGGGAATATGAGAATTGTGATAAGCCGTTGAAGTCAAATTTCTCAAACTGCTTAAAAAGGGATTACTTGAGAGCTGAGAGTTGTTTAAAAATGTGTTAAAATAAATGAAGTATGTATTATTTAATGCAATAAATTATACAGTTAAATTTTTAAATACAAACGGAAATTATTAAGGCATTTTAATAAGTCTATTCGACAAACACACAAATAGTTAAATAAAGAGAAATCTATGTGTAATTTTTTTGAAAAACTTGTTAACAATGAAACGTAATGATCTCGAAACTCGTAAATTTCTCTCCACATAATTTTTTGTCATTTAATGCAAGTATTTGTTAGTTTATATGTGTAGTACAGTACAACCTGTTTCTGTGCGGTGTTTTTTATGCGATTTCCTTTTAGCGTGATTTGTTTTGTGCGATTTTCTTTTTGAGCGATTTTTTATGCGCGATCCTTTTTTCTTTATGCGGTTTATGATTTTCAATGGCTTTGGCGCCTGAGTAATGTTTTATATCTATATACCAGCCGCGTAACGGAGAATGTTGGGACCTCCCTCCCCGCTGTAAGTCATGTTTCTCCTTTATTATTCTTTAAATTGGGTAAATACATATTTAGCTTTAGTCAAGACTTGGGCCCCGAGAAACCTGCCCCTCCCCTTCCGTGGCATGACTCAATGGCTTTGGCTCTGCTATAATGTTTTCTGTTTATTTACTTGTGGTGTAATGGTTAATGTTAGGATCCCCTCTGAAAGTCAGGTTTTGCCTTTAAAGTAGTCGAACGTGTTTTTAAGCTATCTTTTTTGATGCGATATTTTTTTCATGTAGTGTATGAATTTCAAAGGCTTTGACGCCACTGTAATGTTTCTATCTATTTACTAGTGGCGTAACGGATAATGATAGGACACTCTCCCTCTGAGAGTCAGGTTTCGCCTTTAATATTTTATAAATTGTGTGAATGAGTAATTAGCGTTAGTCAAGTCTTAGGCTCGTAGAGGCCTGCCCCCCGTGACAGAACTCAATCGCTTTGACTCCACTGTAGTGTTTACTATCTATTTACCAGTGGTGTAACGGAGAATGTTTGGACCCCGACTAAAAGTCAGGTTTTGCCTTTAATATTTTATACATTGGGTAAATACGTATTTAACCGAAGTCAGTCCTTGGACACCTAGAGTCCTGCCCCTCCCTGTGATGTTACGCCACTGAAATGTAGACGCTTAAAGACGCTCTGCTCATTTGTTGTAAACAATCTCTTGACAATGCGCATTCAGTTGCTTTCTCTCAACGCTCCAGCGGCCCGCGCTAGATTGAAGACGAAACTTTTAATGATAGTGACATTATCAATAATTTGATAAATTATGAAGCCGGAAAAGAAGCCAGATTCTTTGAGAACGGATACAATTATGCAGAGATCCAGCTTTCCAACAAATTGGAAAAGCATTTTCTTAGAATATATACCAGTTTACAAAAGAGTATAAAATTCCAAAAAGGGCTTCAATCATGTATAGCTGATTATTGTGACATTTAAAATCAATTGACCATCCATCCTTCATCACAAAAACGTATCTCTTACTTTATTTTGCCAAAAAAATAAATAAATTAAAATTGCACCTTCAAGTGACGAAAGCGATTTTAACGTATTCATTACAGGACTTTGGATGTCGATGACTAGCAATGAATTATATATGCACATTTTGAAAACTTATCTGTGTATACAATCAGAAACTAGTATATGTTTTTAAAATGTTTCCATGTGTAATGATAAATTGTTTATTTGGTTATGGCAGTGTTTCTCAAACTGGGGGCGCGAGCATATCGAAAGTAAAAGATTTAAAAAATAATTAGTTTACTGGAATGAATTAAAACAAAATACTTTCAGACATAATAAAAAATGCACTTTTACTCTGATATAATTTATAGGCACGCGCGCAAGCGATATTAAGTCAGCGAAAATAAAAACTGCTTCAATACCTAATTAGCTATCTTTGATCCTATAACCAAATAAAAAAACTTTGATTTGATTTGCTGTAATCCCATGATGAGGGATTTTTTTATTACGCTTTTTTTTAACCTAACATACTACTCTTTCAGAGAAAAAACAGATCCCAAACCATTCATCACTGTCATTATTTTTGAAATACTGCACATTATAGCTGTAATCTGTTTGACCTTCTAAGTTATTGGTACAGTTAGTTATGGCCCCGTCTCTTATGTGCTCTCTGTTGTGCTTTTTTGCATGCAAACGAGTTTTATGATATTTGGAAAACCACGGAGAGCACACACAAGCACATGAAGGATTACTTGGCCAAGACATTTTTATATATATTCTCAACATCTAAATCATAACGAAAAACTTTCACACAATTTTTTTAGCTGTAACATACATATTATTATAATGAATATAATTTTACCCGGAAGTGGTCGCGCGGGACACACAGATTACGAAATCATTAATTCTGGCAAAACTGTTTATTTATTACCAAAATAATTGAAAAGTCCTTGAAAGTAGGTAAGTAAACTTTCTCTTAATTAAATTATTCACTGGAATCATGATTTGTATCGTGTACAATAAAATAATTATAAAAAAAAAAAGATTGGGGTGACTCAATAACCCCGACCGTATCAAGTGCGCGCCTGCTCCCGGGTTAAAACATGTTGAAGTCTTTTCGCTTTAAATATTAAAAATAATACAATTATTCTTCATCGATATTTTATATTATTTATCATTATTTAACATCAGTGGCGCACACACAGGGGGGGTTCGGACCCCCAAAGCCCTTGATTTTTTCAGATTGATTATAATTCTAAGTTTACAGTACGCAAAATTTAATTAAATATTTGTTATTAATGATTAATTTTATTAATTAATGCTAATTATTTATTCAAGATTTAGTTTTTTACTGTGTTTCGTTCCCGAAAATCGACAAAATCAAAAGGAACCTGATACAAGATTGGTAAACTTTCGACCCTGGACCCCTCCTTGAAAAATTCTTGTGTGCACTACTGTTTAGCATAAATTATAAATGCTAATTCTGTGAGGCTTAAAATTACAATTCGCTTAAAACAAATTATAATTTGAGCAACTATTTTAAAAAATTCATTTTACGTTTTTGTAAACATTGTCGAGCACTTGGCTTTGCTTCCCTTACAATTCAGCTATTATATCAATAATGTTTTATTTTCTTACAAATGAACTCGTGCATAGAGCGGGCACTTCAGCCGGTATACTTTCAATTTATCAGTGCTGTACAGAATATTTTATAACTAATTAATTAATACTAAATTAAGAACAAGTTTAATAAGTATTAATGACGTCCATGAGCTTGTCTTGGAAAGCAAAGTTTTTATAAGGAATGCTTATGATTAGAAATTGACCCTCTGAGTTCTCTTTCTATATTTAGCAGATATCTATATTTTGTCTTCTAAGCAGCTACCGCATTTTGCAATATGTTCAATTTAAAAATTAGAGGAAGGAAAAATAACATAATAATCATCCTATTATTTTATTTATTTATTTATTTTGCTTAAAAGTAGTATACAAAATTTAATACTTATGTTACTAATTTGTATGGTTTATAATTAAGATCGCCTATTGTAGCTATAGCGTCAAAGTGCATTATTATTGCATTCAGTACATTATTAATGTATAAGGGGGGGCGCGAAAAAATTGTGATCGAAAAGGGGGAGGTGCCAGTATTGAAAGTTTGAGAAGCACTGGGTTATTTAGCTAGTCTCATATAAATTTCGTAAATAATTGGCATATTTTATAAATGCGGCTTTTTTATGCGGTCTTTATCCACCGCATGAAAAAAAGTTTTTTGTAGTATTTCCACGAATGAGTTCATTATATGTAAGGATTTATGAAATTTTTGAATATTTTTTTGTGCGTTTATTTGTATGTGGTCCCTATCTACCTCACAAAACAGGTTTAACACACTGTATCTGTTTTTCAACAAATGCAGACCACTTTCGTTTCCCTTATTGGGAATATAACATTCAAAAATCTACTCAGTTTCAGTAAATTCTTGACAGATTTCAAAATCTTTGAGAGCTGTTAAAAGAATTTTTTTTTTAATTTTTACTCCACGGGCAGCTTTAAGTGACTATTGAAAGTCAAAAGTCACAATAAGAACATGCTTTATTTAAACAACACGAGGCTTTTAAATTTATTCTGAATATCACGCGGTTTACCAAAACGGTACTTATATAATGTAGCGACCCTATTTGCAACATTGAATATGTACGCATAAATTCTAAAAACGGAATGCGGTGACGTAGATATGGAGCACATATACGAAAAATATTATGTTAAAAATAATACACTGGTGTGCAAAAGTTAAGCATCAATGTAAAAATTAAGCAGATAACAATGGAATTGCAGAAAAGGAGGTCTGGAGATCAGTACAGATAACACGTAAGTCAGTAGAAACGTCATGCGTATGCAAATATCAGGAACGAAATGTCAGAAGCGACGTGAGTGTACGCAAAACGCGTGATGTCGGCGCGTGCTGCTCAACAGTAAAATAAAATGAAGGATGCAGACGCAATTCAACATATTCGCTGCAAGTGCCAATGAGTCAGTTCATGAAATATGGCTAGAAGAAATAACCTGGATGACTTCACACGTGGAAGAATGATCGGAAAGCTGGAGGAGGGGCGTACCGTCACCAGTGTAGCTGCAATCAACAAAAGTGTCGTTTCGCGCACTTGGAAAGCGTTCCAAACCCCAGATACAGCTATTAGAAAAATAGGTGGTGACCGCCCGAGGACGACGACTGCAGGGAATGACCGATATTTCATCCTGCGGGCGAAAAGCGGCCGACGGCAGCCAACAAGCACCATTGCTCAGCAACGGGGCGACAATTGTCGTGGTTTACTGTGACTAGACGCCTTCACAAATGAGGCATATTCGCCAGCCGTCCTGAACGCTGCCTCCCGTTGAAAGTTGACCACCGACGCCACCGTTTACAGTGGTGCAGAGAGCACAAAAACGGGACAACTGATCAATGTAATCGTCTCCTCTTTACGAATGAGACTCGGTTCAGTAGCAGAAGCGATTCTCAACGTGTTTTTATTTGGAGAGAGATCGGGACACGGTTTTATACCAGTAACAACAAGGAAAGACACCATTACGGTGGTCCTGGAATTCTTGTCTGGGGAGGCATTATGCTGAACGGGCGTACTGAGCTACCACATTTCCGATAGAGGATCTATAATCGGGGATCGCTATTGTGAGGAAGTACTTCTTCCCCATGTGCGTCTGTTTCGAGGTGCCATTGGCCCAGACTTCATTTTTATGGGTGACAATGCACGGCCAAATCGGACTGTTGCTGTTCAGGAGCTGCTGGAAAGTGAAGATATCACTCGAATGGATTGGCCAGCGTAATCCCCAGATTTAAATCTCATCGAACATGTGTGGTATGCTTTGGGTAGACGTATTGCAGCACGCTTACATCATCCGGAGAACACCCAACTACTCAAACAGATGCTGATTGAAGAATGGTCTCTCCTACCGCAAGAAATGTTGCACCAGCTGGTTCTGAGTATGCAGAGACGGTACGAAGCAACCATTGCAGTAAGGGGAGGGCATATACCATATTAAGGAATATCTGCTTGTTGTTCTTCCTGTTGTATAGACCATCATTAGTCACGATAGTATGCGTTCAATAAAACTTGTTTTTGTTTGATTCCATACCGTATGCATTGTATTCCTTTTTCAGCGCCGATGCTTTCGTCATCCTTTACGTACATAATACTCTCCCTCATTTCTGAATTTCATGTCTCTCAGATGATTTTTCGTGAAATTATGGCAATAAACCAACCTGTTGCTTAAGTTTTGCACACCAGTGTAGGTACATTCGGACCTCCATTTCGTGATTATCCCAACTTTACGAATTTTTCCTGGAACCAAGAACGTGCTACATATTGAAACTAATCTATTTAACGAATTTTTGGTTACATTAACCTCCCCCTAATTTAGCGACTTTGTTACGTAGAGGTATGACTATAATTATGAAATCATTATTTTTCTTTTATTAAATATAATTCAATATTACTATTTGTATTAATTTTATATTCTATTATTATTATATAATTATAACAATAATAACGAACTAATAATAATAATAATAATAATAATTATTATTATTATTATTATTATACACAATTATAATATAATTGTTCAATTTCTTATTAACTTTTATTACAAGTCTGTTTTCTAGGTGATTATAAATTATCTTTTCTTTTACGTCTAAAAATATCAAAAATTAAAAAAAAATATAGCGCTATTGACATATTAAGATATAGAAAATGATGAATGTAAATATGTTTTATAAATCGTGATATAAATGCAAACTATTTTAATCTCTTCCCGAATTTATTTATGTTAATGCTCCTGAACAAATTTTATATATTCAAAAGAAACAGCAGCGTGTGCTACTCGTGTTACTGAAAATTCCAAAAAACTCTTTCCAGTTTATTTCAAACTTTAAAACTGGATATTTTGTTAATGTTTCTGAATATTGTCCCTCTATAATTTATTTTTAAGTAAATTAAAAGCTTTCCAGAGAAACTTTATTAAAAAGAGTAATATGTCAACAGATATTTTTTTGTCTGTTTTCAAAACCTAATTTCTAAAAATACGAACTTTAGCAACTTGCTAGATATAGGTTCTATATAATAAAAAGAAAACGTATGTTTAACGACATGAAAACAAGAACTAGCATCCCAAATAAGCCAAATTATAAAACATATTTTATAAAAAGCTATTTTAAGATAAAAATACTTATGTTATTTTTGATTTCCGAAAATGTGACCATTATTCACATACTTGGTTTATTTTGAGTATTTTGATACGTCGTAACAATAAAAAAAATTGAAAGATAGTAAAAATGATTTATTTTATTATAAAATACATTACACGTGAACATTTATGTAGGAAAACAAGCAATATGCTCCGATATTTCGTTTTACTTAGAAAACTAAAATGAGCATTTTTAAAGCACATATATATTTTGTAAATGCGTATGATAAAGGAGTCTTTTAAGTAGTATGAAGAAGAAGTATTTTACATTGAATGTTAAAGAAGATTTAAACATCATATGTGAACATATGCAAAACTTTTTTGAAATTTTTACTCAAAAAATTTGCCCTTTTATTACATGTAACAATTTTTATCTATATATTGTTATCATTTCTGAGCAGCAATTGCAAAGGACACTAAGAGGTATTTTTTTAATTTTATTTTATTTAAACGTTTCACTAGAGAGATAGTGTCTAACATACGAATAATTTAGGATCAATTTAAGATGATTTTCATATTGCATTAATTTCAAACTAAGTACTACAATAATACAAAGTAACACAGTTCCAGAGTATACATGCTACACCTAATATAATTGTAATAAATGATCGTTTTGCAGTTGCTGTACTGATTATAATTATTTAGATATTTATTATCTTGTTTTGTTTAATGAAAGTGTGAAAAATTCTTTAAAAACAACTATTTCAAATAAAAATACTAAACATCGAAATATTTTAAGATTTTTACTTAATATGCGCATTCTACAAACAATAAAAGATACTACAAAATATAAACTAAGATAATAAAACTGTAAATTAATCTTACAACACATTTTCTTTTAGTTAAGAAATGGAAAATACAGACAATTAAAAATATACATACAGCTGTTAGTATTATAATCATTATGATGTAGAAAATTCGACACACTCATTGAGTTTTTAGGAAAATATTCCTTTAAATTTCATAACTAAAAAATTTTCATAAAAATATTAGAAAATTTATATTTTAGTACAATTTAAAAGCGAAAAATTATATAAAGAAAAAAACTAGGTTCTGCAACACAAAAATATCGTTATTATAAATGTATTAACAATGTTACTAAACTAAAAATTACGTTGATTTCAGCACTTAATTTGTTTTTTGCCTTATTAATAATAATGCCAATTTTTGCACCTCTGATTAGAATTTTTAAAATCATCAGGCGCTTTATAATTTTGTGACACCTGTATTTTACCACGTCATACATAATGTACGGGATTGCCAATCACGTTTGGTTGGATTAATTCTCAAAAATAGTTATAAAAGGAATGATGTCGAGTGAAGTGAAAAGGGACAAAATGAGGTAATAAGTACATTTACTAAACGTAAAACACGTCTGCAATGCGAACAATACATCGCAGATCGAAATCACAAAAGAAACTTTAATGTATCCGTTTACGTTCGGAATCATGATTTAAAAAAGCGTATAATGAATAGTTTCCGTGATATTTAGTGTCTTTCGGATTAGAATATATGTATAATATTGTTTTAAGAATATTATTAGAATAAAAAAAATCAAATACAATACTTTAGCAAAAAATTAACTTAGAAAGACCTATTTTCCAAACATTCTCCTTTGATGAAAATTGTTTCTATGATAATAATATTTCGTTTACACACATCAAAGATTTCTCCAGAGGGTCTGAATTAGGATTTTTGAAAAATTCGTATTATTTTCAGAGTTACTACCAATTAAAGTAATTATGGGTGTTTTTTTTTTCTTAAAACTTATCTACCCTATTGTATTAAAATATGGATAAATCTACTTCTAAATTATGTATTTCAAAAATTCTAATTCAAACTGTGCTGATATCTGAGCTACATATAGGCAAAATATTATTATTATAGAAGCATTTTCCGTTAAAGGAAAATGTTTTGAAACTATGTAACTATATGTTCATTTTTAGGCAAAATATTTAATTTAATTTTTTTTTACAGTAATAATATTCTTAAAACAATTTTATGCGTACATTCTAATCAAAGTGACATTAAATATCGTAAAAATATATATATTTATACTATTTTGCAAAAGAACATTCCGAATGTAGTCGGATACCTTATGTGGTTGTCACAGGAATTGTACGAACTTGCGGCCGCTTAAGTCATAGCACAGTCGGCACTGACAAACGGAGTGTTGGAAGTGTTCAAACAAAACTTATGTGCTCTTGATATCAGCTGAAGCGACGAAGAACAGTGCCGTTAGATCCTGCAAAGTAGACTTCGACGTTTCGTACTCAAACCATTCCAGGTGGTTTAAGAAGAAATCGAAGGAATTGAGGTCCGGTGAGCGTCGAGCAAACCACAGGTAAGCGCGTCGAACTCACCTTCCGAGATATGTAGCATGGAAGTGGTTACCAATGCAATCAAAAAATGTTCTATTGCATTATCGTGCATGAACCACATATTCTGGCCCGCAATGGATGATACCAGGGCTTGCTCTAGCAATTTTGCCACCCCGGGCTAAAATGGAAAATGCCGCCCCTCTTTCTAAACCATGAAAATATAATTAAATATGATAAATTGTCCACACAGATACACACCTAAAAATTTGAATAATTCTTGAGAACAAAAAAGTAGCTTATATATAAATACTAAGTCTTAAAAATACAAACTAATTTGAAATTAGACACATAATTACCTGTTATTATTTCAAGCGAATAAAATGTAAGAGAAGAAATTGCCCATTTCAGCAGGCCAATTTCGTCGAAAAAGAGTCTACTGATGGTTGGGATCACAAGCGTTTATTTTAACTTATAGTAACTACACCCAAGGCTAAAATAAAACATATCGTGTGACTCTATATCTACTAAAAACTCTTATTATCCTTGTCCCATTTTGGATAATTGACACCGGACAAGGTGAAAGGAATGTTGGGTGAAAGGGTGAAAGGAATATCCGTTGTGACCTCACTGCTGGATGGGGAGAGAGTTACCAGTGAAAAAGATGTGTAAACATATCAAATTTCATAAATTAACATGTACTCTGTCTCAATCCTTCATGTTTAAACATACAGTGCACAAAATAAGGAAATAAGATACGTGAATTGAAATATCAAATTCGCACCCAATATTTCAGAAAATATATCAAATTTTTTGTAATATAAGAAAAAATATTCTCCAAATGCCACCCTTAAATTTGGCCACCGCGGGCAGAGGTCCGGCTTGTCCACCCCTAAAACCACCCCTGATGATACTCCCTGCAGAAACGAGCTTTCTCTTTAGACGCACGGGAAATTTACATATGTGTATTTTTCTTCAAACTTACCTAAAAAGATTCTCCACATCCCCGCTTTAGCTTTTTGTTACTTTCGTCTGGAATCATCGTCCTGTAGACGTGTACTTTTATTGTGATTTTTACAGACTAAACTTGGCTTGCGACCCTTATGTTCTATGGCAGCAAAACATAAAATGCGCGACTTAAAAAGTCCATCGGTCTCTCGGTCATGGTCCATTGCTCTGAGAAATTAATTTATTTACGGAAATTTAGTGGTAAATTATTCGTTAAGAAATCAAACTTATCAATTTTGCTTTTTGCAGCGGGTGTCATATGGGTGCGAATTGATATGTTTTCCCTGATGAGACAGCGGTGTTGTAGCGATCATTTTAGGAGTGGAACTAATTTTTAACTATCTTTCATATCTTGCCAGCGAAAATACTTGAAGAAACTAGGTTGTTTCAAGACGATTGGGAAGTTGACAATTTTATAGTGAAAAAAAAAGCATGGATCAGTAATTGCTTAATTTTTCACGAAAGTGTTAAATTTAAAAAATACCAAATAACATGAATCGTTCAATGATACGTTTTCGCGATTAACTCTTTCAAGAGGTGATAAATAGGCTTTCTTCAATAATCTTTACAACAGCAAAAAATGGTTTTTGCAGTAGTAACAAAGGCACCCTATGGAATTTGTTATATTATTGGTAATCATTTGAAACCGTTTACTGATGCCGAAATTGTGAAGGAGTTACTCTTAAATACTTCCAATTTAGAAAAATTCAGTGAAAAAAATTAAAAAATAGAAAAAATAAATAAATATAAAAAATCAAAATAGGAGTTTTAATATTTTGATCAATATATTTCCTACTTTTTAAATTTTCTATGTTCTCTTGGTTTTAAAGCATTCCCCCGCCCCCCTACATTAATTCTCATGTAGCGGCCTGCGTGAACTAACCATGATATGTATACGGTCTACGTGAAATAGCTGACATATGCATGTTGTCCTGCAGAAAAAAGGTTGAATATCTCTATTCTAAGGTGATTTGTTGTCCCCATGTTACCTACTATCAACCCTCTGAAGTTTTCTGTCTAATTTGGCAACACCCCGTATTTCCTTAATAGCTTCATGTTTCAGTTTTATGGTTATTTTACGAATAGTGTAGTTTTTTTTGTGTTTGAATGCATTTTTTTATTATATATATATATATATATATATATATATATATACATACATTACGTTTTGGTTATTGCGGTTTTGAGGAATTGTTATCGATAAAATTAATTATTTTAAGAAGCTTTTAGCAAAAAAGAAACCAAAATCAAAGTAAAAATTAAGTTGATTTAAATAAAAATTTAACTAAGTAAGTATACATTTAGCTTTAATTAGTATTCCACGTATGGATGATTTAGTTCATTTGGAAATAAAAAGAACTAAGAACTTTTTTTCCAAAAGTTTAAAGTATTTTTCTCTTCTTTTCACGTGTGGGAGATTAAAGTTTAATTTAAACTATTAAGTCAACAGGTCATTTATTTATTTAAAAATGCCCATCATGTTATTAGCTAAATATTTCACGAGTGAATTTTGCGAAAGAAAAATAGGGTTTTCAGATCATTTTTAGATATTTTAATGTCTTGGAAAGCATTGTTTAAGTGCATAAATACAATAACTGCAAATGTTTTAAATGCAATCGATTTAGATATAAAACATTCAGTTTAATATCTCTCTTCTAAAATGAAATAATGCTTTCCAGCTTTATCTTATTTGCTGGAAAGATTTAGCTATTTTCTTTTATATTTCTAAGATAACATTATTTCTATTATTTTTAAAAATAAGTTTACGAAATCTTATTACTTATGGTATTGTGTAATAGCATGTAACAAAAAAAAGATAATATGCACAAAGTCAAATTATAATTTGAAAAATAGATCCGGTAATGGATTCTATAAAATACTATAAATAGTCTTGTTCAAATATTTGGAGTCATTGTATTATTTTTATATTGTTTGTTCCATTATATGTTTCGTAATAATGGAAATAATATTTTATTCATATATTTGCTTCAGAAAATAAAAGTTTTATTTTGCTGGCATACAACATCGTAAATGTAATAATAATAATGCATTCATACTTATTATAAAACGCCGTTTCCTAATTTATTTTTTTTTTGTAAAAAATGCTGGAGTAAACTTCAAACTAGTGATGGGGGGCCGCCTTTCCATAAGGATTACAACAGTAATTTGTATATCGGCCCTGTTGTTGTTTACAAGAAGAGGAATTTCTGGGAGTGCCTCTCACCCCACCGAAAAGGGTGACGCATTTCCCACGCCTGGAAGAAGGCAATGTACCCATAAATACATCATGATATGGGATGTTTTTTGGGAATTTCCCGCGTTTTGGGGGAGTCATGGACCCCGGGAAGATATCCCTCCGCTGACTTCAGACCAATCAGAAAAGCTGATTGTGTTTCGAAAAAGAATCCTCTCCAGAATACAGGGGTAAACCGCCGCGAAATACAAGCGCTTGCACGACGAATTTAGTCACTCTCTGACACGAATTTTATCACCGATTTTGGTCTGACGACCCCTTGACAAATTTCCGCGATTGGAGAATCGCGAGATGGCCACACCAAGATTCCTCTCTCTCTCAGATCCTAATTCAGTTAAGTAATCATGTATATCCTTAGTATTTAATATAATTTCAATCTTATTGTAAATAAATTAAGTGTTAATTTAAAGAACGGCTTTTTAATTTAGTGTCCTGTTTTATTTGTCTTTAAAAGATCTAATGTTTAAATGTAAACTATAGTGCGACGCCAAATGACAAATTAGAACCTGGGTATTATAAAATGGATAACGAAATAAATTAATCAATTTAACATTAAGTTAACCGGGCGTTGCATTATAATGGTACCGTGACCAGGATTTAAAAAATTTTTTTTTTCTTTGCACAATTTTTTTTTACATCCTTTGAGTTAGAATTTTTTTTTACATTTTTTTTTTTTTGTAAACGTTTCTTGATGGATCATCAGGACAAATTTTCATCTCGTGTGCTACTGTGTATTTTATGTATTGCTTGAATTTGATACTGTGAATTTTTTTTTTTTTGCAGTTTTGTCAGAGAGTCCGGGGTGCAACGATGACGCAGGTACTTGTGCTCTTTAATTTTTTTTTTTCTCCTTCAATATTGATGTGAATTTTTTTTCTCTATGCATGTATTTACGCGAGAGTTAAGGGTATTGTTCCAAGTCCACGGTATAATTTAAGGGCTCGTGCAGGTAATTCGGCTCGTTAAATACGTTTCCGCGCTAAAATATTTGAGGGAGACTTAATTTTTTTTTACAATTTTACGCTTCGTCATTTCGAGAGCACGCATTGAATGATACCTGTCTCATAGTTGCACCTTGTTTCATGCTATGTTTTATGTTTTTTTAGTTATATCAAATTTTGTACTCATTTATTTAATGATTTCCTGTTATTTAATGAATTCCAGTTAATTTTTTTTTTTATGCAGTTTGTTTTATGTCGTGATTTTATGCTTAAATGACATAGTGTTGTTTGTGGTTAATATCAATTTTAACTCTAGATAAAATATTTTCATGCTGTGTGTTTTGTGCACTATCTTAAATAAATTTGTAATGCAAGTGTTATTCAATGATAATGATGTACGTACGTCAATTTTTTAATTTTAGTAATTTTAAGCTTTAATTTATGTTTGTGACAAAGGTCAAATTTTGGGGTCTCTGGACACCTGTCATGAAATTTGAATCTTGTTATGATACATACATATTTTAAATTTTTTTCCCTATTACATAATTTGTTTTGTGATTATTATCTAGAATTTCAATAATTTTTTCATATAAAAGGTTTCCTTTATTGAATTGTCTAGTTTATGCTAAATTGATTGTTTATAACTGTACTTTCTGGTTAAATTTTTATTTTTGCATAGAAGATTAATTTTTGGTAGCAGCATTTTGTTAGAATCAATTTTATTGCTAAATTGTGTTGGTGTATTAATTTTAAGTGGTTGTGTATTACTAAATGATGATAACATTGGAATTCATGCTTGTTAAGATAGGGATAGAGATGGTTGTTTGAATATTTTCTATAAGATATTAGGTTGAAACTTTAATATTTTTTTTTTCCGCGCATGTTTTTTTTTTTTTTTATGTGAGATGATTGCTAACTTTGACTTAAAATTTTTTGTGTTACCGTTAGGTGTTTTAATGCTCTTCTAATTTCTGCGTTGTTTGTTTTGCTATAGATTTGGAATTTTTTTGTTGTGGTTTATTCAGGGGTTTAGATTAAAATTGTGGTTGTTAAATTAATGTGCAGTCAATAAGTGTGTCTCGGTTGTGTGCTAAACTACTAAGAATTTTGATTTTTGGTCGGTCGATATTGTATTTTTTTTTCTCGTTGGGGCTAGGCTTACATGTGTTGATATTTGTCAGTGCGGGTAGATTATTTCACTGAGTGTTGACGTTGATTCAATTTTTTGTTCTGGATTTTAGTACGTAGTTCTGCTTGTTATTTGGTAAAAAGTTTTTTTTTTTTTTTTTTTGTTGTTGGTCAGCTAATGGTGTTAAAAATGTTTCGTCCATTCGTTTCGAAAACGCGGGGAGAGCTTGTCCGCACCCCTTTTCGTCGTATCCCCCACACGACATCCGGTATAGGACAAAACACTGTTTGTTGGTTGGAATTTCTGTTTATTGGTTACTCCTTGTCGCAGGGACTCCTCCCCGCGGGCAGCATAATTCAGGGGTGGAATTTTTGGATGTCGGATTCTTGCCGCCTTAGGAGGGGTCTTCCCTTCGCCCCCCCACTGCTGTCGCGACAGAGATTCAGCAAAATTTTTCCGATGGGTTTTCGTTCCCCACCCCTTGTTTCCTGTTTTTACGTTACGGTGCTGTTGCTATGAGACTCGAAATTTTTTTGGTTTGAAACTGTTGGAAGAGGATTAGGCGTTGTTGCTATGAGAATTTGAAACTGTTGGAAGAGGATTAGGCGTTGTTGCTATGAGAATTTGAAAATGTTGGAATAGGATTGGGTGTGAATTTTTTTTGTTGTTGTTTCACTACTTGTAAGGAGTTACATAAGTTTGAGTTAGGGATTTCGTAGAATATTTGAGAAAGTTATTTGAAGGAGATAGATAAAGTTTGCACTGATGAATTTGTTGAATGGTTGGGAAGGTTTTTTTTATGGAGATAGTTGAGTTTGTGTTCAAGGTGTACGTTTATTCGATGGTTGTTTTTTATGGAAATGGATAATTGAATTGAAGGGAAAGTCATGGTTTATTTGAGAAAATTGTTTGATGTACAGAAGGATATTTTGATTTAAGGATTTTGGGCAAAGGAAATTGAGTTGATATAATTATGCGGTATATTTGAGAAAGTTGTTTTGATGTGAGAAGGTAATTTGAGTTCCGGATTTTGTACGATTTCGAGTAATTAAGTTGATGAACATAGATAAGTTGAATTAATGATTGTGTGGTATATGTAGGAAGGTTTTGAGATGCATTTAGGAAAGTTGAGGATTATGCGAGATTTTTGTGAATAAGTTGATGAGCTAAGATGGGTTTTGGTTATTGATATTGTGGAGAAGTCGATTAATTATTTGAAAGTTGAAGATATATAAGTCTAGTTAAGTGTTATTGAGTATGTGAGATTTTGTGTAAATAAGTTGATGAGCATAGATGGTTTTAGTTCATGGTATTGTGGAGAAGTCGATTAATTATTTCAAAGTTGAAGATAAGTCTAGTTAGTGTTATTGGGTATGTGAGATTTTGTGTACATAAGCTGAGGAGCATAGATGGTTTTAGTTAATGGTATTGTGGAGCAGTCAATTGATTATTCGGTAGTTGCAGATGAGTTTAGTTAGTGTTGTTGAGGCATAAGATGTGAACGATCTGAGGTAAAGGCAATTTTGGATCATCGAGGAATCATTTTAAGGTTACTGAGAATTTTAGGTTGTTGTTATAGAATTGTACTTGAGTTACTAATTAGAGGATTTTCGATGAATTGAGTTAGCGGTATTGTTGTAAATCGAGGATCTTGTGTTTTTTTTTTCGTGTTTGTATATTTGTTGCGCGTATAGTGAAACAATTTTAGTTTTTTTATATTATTTGGACTTGTGGATACATTGTATTACGAGGATTGTTAAAAAGTTATGTTGATTAGTTAAGCGATATTTTTTTATATTGGAAACTGTTTAATTCTGTGTAACACTTGCAATAATTTTCTTTTAGTTAAATTACTTTACTCTGTATGTATCGCCTCATATGACTTGGGTTGCATATCAATTTTATGTTTTAAATTTTTTTTTCTGAAATTTTCAACTGCACTTGTGATTTCTGAATTCATTTCTCAAATGGAAATTCAAATGTATTGAAGGTGGAAGAAATTTTTTTTTTCTCTTTAAAGTTTCTTTTAAGCAATATTAATCGTTATAGTTATTTTTTTTTTTACAATCGGATTTGCAAATTTTTTTTTTATCTTATAAAAAAAATTTTTAATTTTATAAATTTTTTTTTATCATTTATACGATTAGTTAATTTATAAAATTTTAATTTGCAAATCTGAATTAATTCCGTTGAATTTTTTTTAAAACTTTTATTTGTAACCAATGCTTTTAGTGAATATTTTAATTTCTTAGGCTACCAAGCATTCTATGAAGTTACAAAATATTTTTTTCTCCACTTATGCACAGTCATCGTTTCAATCTCTAATTTTTTTTTTTACTTTTACTTAATTATTTTCATTAAATATTATCAATGCTCTTAGTGAACCATTGAAATTTTTACGCTTGAGTATGTAAAGAGTTCTGCTAGTTTTTTTTTTTTTTTGATGGTCTGGGACTTTCACTTCACATTGGTCGTGTCAAGATTTCGATGTTAAACGATTATGAAGTGTCTGTTTCTGAGCGCCACGCTTGAATTGTATGTAAATGTTTTCACTGGCGTTTATTTCTTATCAATGTATTTTGTTCAACACTCCTAAGTGTTGTTTTATTAGTTGCGCAGTTGTTACATACGCCAATTTTGTATTCTTACGTGTTATTTGTCTTAATATTTTTTATTATTTAGTGGCACACGATTCTTTGTGATTGTTTAATTATTTCTATTTGTCAGTCTGTGTCTGATGTTTTTGTGAATTGTTTGGGTGATCCATTCAGTAATTTTTTTTTTTTCTCCTCTTCGTACATTAACGTCATTGTAGCTGTTGATAGTTCATTTGGTTTTCCCTCACGGAATAAGTTAGGAACTTCAGAAATTGATTGTATTTTTTTAACATTCTTATTTTCATTTTATGAGCGGTGAGAGGAGTTGGAAATTGGTGCTTGAGTCTTCAAGGGTGGTCACAAAGGGCCAAGTTTAATTTTTTTCTCATAACTGTTGTTTCATTACTAATATGGTTTCCCTGGGAGACAAAGTTTCTGTTATTTTTTTGCAGTTTAGCAGATTTCTTTAGCAATATCTGAGCGACGATGGAGCTGCCAACATCATGGATGAACATGGACAGAACCCCTCATAAGACGTGGACAGCTGATCGTAAACCCGGAGTCTGAATTTTTTGTTCTTGACATAGACATTTGCCGACGCTAGGCCAATTCTGTATTTCGTTTGCTTACTGAATTTTTTTTTTTATTATTATTCATTTTGGTTTTGTTAATCTGAGAGAGGGGAGGAGTGATGGGGGGCCGCCTTTCCATAAGGATTACAACAGTAATTTGTATATCGGCCCTGTTGTTGTTTACAAGCAGAGGAATTTCTGGGAGTGCCTCTCACCCCACCGAAAAGGGTGACGCATTTCCCACGCCTGGAAGAAGGCAATGTACCCATAAATACATCATGATATGGGATGTTTTTTGGGAATTTCCCGCGTTTTGGGGGAGTCATGGACCCCGGGAAGATATCCCTCCGCTGACTTCAGACCAATCAGAAAAGCTGATTGTGTTTCGAAAAAGAATCCTCTCCAGAATACAGGGGTAAACCGCCGCGAAATATAAGCGCTTGCACGACGAATTTAGTCACTCTCTGACACGAATTTTATCACCGATTTTGGTCTGACGACCCCTTGACAAATTGCCGCGATTGGAGAATCACGAGATGGCCACACCAAGATTCCTCTCTCTCTCAGATCCTAATTCAGTTAAGTAATCATGTATATCCTTAGTATTTAATATAATTTCAATCTTATTGTAAATAAATTAAGTGTTAATTTAAAGAACGGCTTTTTAATTTAGTGTCCTGTTTTATTTGTCTTTAAAAGATCTAATGTTTAAATGTAAACTATAGTGCGACGCCAAATGACAAATTAGAACCTGGGTATTATAAAATGGATAACGAAATAAATTAATCAATTTAACATTAAGTTAACCGGGCGTTGCATTACTAGTAATGTTCCAAAGATTTTAGTAAGAAGATACATATTTCGAAAAAAAATATTTATCTAGTCTCCCAATAAATATATTTTAAGTCATATACAGATCCATATTATTTGAATAATTTTCCCCAATCTAAAAAGTAGCGATGTACAAATTAACAAAGTGAGGTATATTTCTTCTTTTTTTATTTTAATACCTTAACTGGTTTCCCCGTACACCGTACATTTACCGAAACATGGCCAGAACCTATTTGCCCGTAGGTTGCAGGTTCTCTGCTATTTTCTTCTTTATACTTCTGTTCTGCCCATATTTTTAATATTTAAAGTGAGATTATGAGTACTAGTGTGTTTTTTTAAGAAATGTGGCCTTTTCCTAAAACTGAAATATTTCTCACCCGTGGTATTCTTTGTGGTAAAGGTGATAATTTTTGATTGGCAGTGGGAACTTAGATTTTTGAAAATATTCGATAAAGAACATAAACTACTGTTTGTAAAAATATGAACACCTTGATGGAATCATCAGAATTAAATGAAATTTAATGCACATACGACATGTATTAGTAGAAATAAATTAAGAAATTTTCAAAGCAAAAAACAATATTAGGTGTGGGAAATCAGTATTGGGTGTAGCAACCACGCGCTGCAATAAGTGTTGCTATACGTCGTGGCATGGAATCAAACAGATTTTGAATGTCTGCTTCAGGAAGAAAATTCCATATTGCAGTATGCGAAGCGAAAGTTTGTCTTTTGAAGCTGCAGGGCGTGGATCACGAGTGAGACGCAGACCACCCAAATCCCACACGTGCTCAATAGGTGACATATCCGGAAAATAAGCAGGCCAAGGAAGAAGTTGCATGCATTGGGCTGAATAGAAGTCTCGAAAAGTCTTTGCAACATGTGGACGTTCATTATTATGTTGAAAGATAGCTCCAGAGATGCCTTAAAGATAGGAAATGACTTCGGACTGTAGCACTTCACGGACGCACCTATTGCTATTGAGATTACCCTCAATTCATAGCACATTTTTATCGTCCATGATATGAAATCGCACCCCATACTATAACTCCAGGTGTTAGGCGACTATGTCATTCGTTAACGCACTTTGGATGGCAGTGTTCACTTCTAACACAAATGTGGCCATCATGGTTGTACAAAATGAAGCGTGATTCATCTGAAAATCCAACTAGGTGCCAATTAGCTTGCCAGGTTCTGTGCTCATGAGCCCATTGCAGACGCAGCCGTCGATAGTTTGTCATGAGAGATATCCTATATGAAGGCACCCTTGCACGCAATCCATGGTGCAGCAGACGTCGACGAATTGACGAAGAGGACATTAGTACAACTGTAGAAGTAGACCAACGAGCTGCCAACTGCTTGGAGGAAGCTGTATGGTTATTCGCCGCCATACGGAGCAGGTGTCGATCGTCACGCACTGACGTCACCTTCCATCGTTCACTACCAGTTTTTCGAGTTGTTCGGTGCTCGTCGGTCCACTGCTTCCAAACTCACATCACAATGGAACACAAGATTCACGAGCTCCTATTGCGCGATAGGAAAGCCGATAATCCTCCCCCGTTCAAACTCCGTAAGTTGCTGGAATTTATCTTTATTTTGTCGTGAAGGAATATTTAGGTTTCACTAAACGTTCGCCACTAGCAACAAATAATTATTAACTATTTTACACGTCCTTCTACAGCTCTCTATTTATATACTTTCAGCATCAATTTCAAGGGCTCAGCGCACCCCACGCATGCGCGATGGCTCTGAAACTTAACTATTTTACGTAACATCCTATAATTGATATTTGCTGCAAAGTCAATTTAATTCTTCCGCAATTGTGTAGCATTTTTTACAAACAGCAGTGTACTTTGGCAAAACAACGTGTTATTTTTTTCCAGAAAAAAACGAAAATGAAAAGATTATCCAAAAAGGCCGATGAAATATATGTCCCCATTGCAATGTAAGGATTAGTACTACACTATGTTTTATATTGCATTTGCATATATAGATATAGATATATATATATATATATATATATATATATATATATCAATCCTTTTTTTCCTATTAAAAATATTATTATTAAAAAGGCTTTCAAATACAACAAGAAATTAGGTAGATTTATATTTAATTATAATCAAATCTCGGAGCTTCTAAGTTCAGAATCATGTAGATGCAATCTATATCGAGACTATATTGATGATTATCATCAGCACGTTGTCACAGGATACCTTAGCATCGTGAAAGATGATTTGTTAAGAAATTTTATGGAAAAAGGTACCGGTTTTAGACTGATGATCACAAAAAATAAATCTAACGTTATGAAACAAATCATAAAAGATTTAGATAAATTCTACCTTAAAATGGCAATTAAATACGGAATGCCGATTGAAGCATTCAATCAATTTAGATCTTATGTAGCAACAGAAATTCAGGAATTAGATTTTACTGTTGAAAATGAAATTATGTATAAAGATCTTAAATCATCAATAGTAAATATCCTAAATGACTTCGTTATTACATATGTTGATAAGGTATCTGCTAATTATGCCATAATTTGTAAATATTTTTTACAGTAAAATATTAAGTAACCACATTTTAAATAATAATTCATTTCAAAAATCAATTCACAATAATAGAAGATGATAATCGTCTTTTAGCTTTTAACAAAAGACTGAATATTCATCTAAATAATATTAAATATCCAAGTATATTTTTAACACCAAAATTTCATAAAAGCCCTATAAAATTCCGTAGTATCACTAATGGATACAATACATATATCACGAAGTCTGGGAAGATCTTACAATCTCTTCTTCAAAATCTAATTGATAATTTACAAAACACGGCAATTATTAAAAATAGCTTAGAGATTGCTAGAGTTACTAAGGATATGATGATTTTTTCTATGCATGATTTTGATTTCGAGGACCTTTTTTAATTCAAAGATATTGACGGATATGATTAAGGTTCTACAGTTAATTTATGATAAATATGAATTATATACTTCAATAAAAAAGAAAAATTTGATATTCTTGTTAACTTCGTATTAAAAGAAAATTTCATTACATTTGATAAGAATCTTTATAAACAGATCAAAGGATTACCTCAGGGTGGTCCAGCTAGTAATTGTTTAGCGAACCTATATTTACATTTTTTTGAAATAGATCATGTTGTAAATGATTCTTACTTAATTTATCGTTATATAGATGATATAATAATTTTTGGTAAAAATAGTGAATACAAACCAAATATTACATTCTACCCTGATTATCTCAAGCTCCTTAAAACTAACTTCAACTCTAATAGGGTGGAATTCTTGGATTTAGACTTGCATCTTATTAATAATATTGTAGTCAGTAACATTTTTGACAAAAGAGATTCGTTTAAGTTCCATATAATTAAAACTCCCGTATGGAACAGTAATTTACATATATAAATTTACAGAAATATCATTTTGAATTTTTTATTTAGAAATGTGTGTGATAACTTAACTACCCACAAAATAGATAAATACAATAATATAAAAAAAAAATTCAATGTTGTTTAGATCATGAATACCCTTTTAATTTCTTGAGATCTTATATTCATCACAAATACATTAACCAGCTTGCTACTTCGAATTCCAAATCCACCACACAACAGTAGGTTTTCAAAGTCAGCATGTTAGTGGTCTTGCTGTGAAGATTATATCATAACACTCATATCACTGTTTACATTTTTTCCACACACATCTTGAACATCTTACACATTGTTGACAACCAACCAAATTATAGCCTAGCAAATTTACATTTTTGACAATCAACCAATTCAAATTTTACCATATTTGATTGTCGTCATTTTATACTTGTCTTTTCTGGCTGGTATAGAAGTCAGCTCAAAAGATGTGGTTATGTATTTTCGAACTTTTTAACTTAGTGAATAATTGACTTTCATTAATGGCAAGACACTTGTTTCTCTTCGTAAAAGCTTTGTGAGTAAAGAAACTTTGTTAAATTAATTTTTGAATGATACTTTTCTTATGTAATTGTTTTAGCATTTTTCTACTTTTCTTACATAATTATTTTGTGATTTTGTGATTTTTTCTGCATTAAGTGTTTTGGGAGAGTTTTTTACATAATAGTAGTGATTGGTTTTATCATGCTCTATGAGTTATTCATACTCTGAAGTTTTGTTTATTTTATTTTATTTGGTTTTCCTACCGAGTTGCAAAGGGGGAAGGTTGGCGCCTTTAAACTAGTTTAACCCCACTTATTCGGTCCTAAGTCCGAAATTGCTTTCTGACTTGCTAGGTTCTGCTTTTTTGTAGTTCTTTTATTTCTCTATAATTTTGTTCTTCATGTTCAGCTTTTATATTTTTATTATGCTATTTCTTGTTATGTTCGTTATCTATTATTTCTTGTTTTTGATAAATAATACATATTTCTTTTATATATATATTATATATTTATATATATATATACATGCACATACGCACCCAAAACTCTCAACCGTTCAAAAAAGTAGAATGAAAATGAAATTTGTTTGTAACTAAGAGAGAAATTATTTTAAGATATATGAAACATCTTTCATATGATGCAGAGTGTACTTGTAAAAAGGAATCCTTTAGAGTGTTTTGTGTTCCCAATTAAAAATTAAAAAAAAACAGTGGGAAAAGTTTAAAATTGAAAATTAAAATAAAATTCGACCAGTTTTGCTTTCTGTAAAGCTTAAATGTAAGCAATAAAAAATATGCTTTTTTGGAACATTTTTGGCAAAAGAAAAAAATATCACTGCTTCAGGGGTTAAAGAAATTGTATTGGTAAAATAAAATTATGTTAGAGTCTCAAAGGAAATTTATAACATATATATAATTTTACTTAGGTGTATGAATGTTACGTATGGCTTCTGTATAGAGTTTAGTTCAGTCCCCTATTGCAGAGACCTGAATAGAAAACAAGACTTAATTCTTATGTAATGGAGTTCCAGTTATACAACATAATGAAAATGCATTAACCATTAAAATGTATCACTGAGCGTTTTTTCATAGAATTTATTGCCTGAAAAATTTTTAAAAAGTATTATTTCCTTATAGTTGACTCAGTTGAATAAGGCACTTCGAGTAAACTATTTTTTCTTCTTATGTAATTACTTACTTCATAAATGTGTAATTATTGGCGTGTATAGTTATCAAAATATACTAGGGTTGAATATCAATGTAAATATACAGGGTGTACCAAAACTTAACTTTAAGCGGGTAGGTGTTGAAAGGAAAGGGGATCATAACAAATAATGGGAAATCAAAACATTTGTCCATAATAGCTGTGATGATTTGGATATTTTTGAAAATAGAGAAAATTGACTCCCTGCATCATACTATTCGGCACTGTGAACTTTAAAACTGCGACTTTTCAAAAGTTGACCCATTTAGTTAAGATTCGAAAATGGTATAACACTTGCTACTTCTCCTTCGATAACAAAAATTGAATTTTTTCTCCTTATATAAAATAACTTCATTTCATATCTTTTAATATTATGTTTTGGAAAAATAAATGTATTATTTTTTCAGTACAGATGGCTGTAGTGTCGATATCTCGTGAAGTATTGATCCAACTATTTTAAATTTATGCTCATTGTGAAGATGACATGTTACACTAAAAAAATATATTGCTGTTTTTTGTTGGGTCCATTCAGTCATGAGTTACAGGGTGTTAAAAATAGAAGTCAACAAAAAGAAAATTCATTACATTTTACAGTTATTCTTTGTTAAAGGTGAAAATGCAAGCCAGGTGACTGAAATTGTAAATGGCGTTTATGGTGCCAAGACTGTAACAGCTAATTACGTGCAATTTTGGTTGCGTCGATTCCGTTCAGGTATTTTTGATGTTAAAGATGCACCTAGCACAGGTAGGCCCGTCGTCGAAAATGTTGATAAAATCCCAGAAATAATCGAACTTGATTGGCATGTTAGTAGTCATAGCATCACCTAGGTGCTAAAGACTGACCAGAAAACAAATTTAAATAATTTGCGCAAAGTGTGATTCAAAAAGAAGTTCAATGTTTTGGTGCCACACCAATTAACATCAAAAGACATGATGGGTTGAATTTCCATCTGCAAGACCTTGGCCAAGCGGGATGAAATGGACTCATTTCTTAAACGGATGGTTACTGGGGATGAGAAATGGGTCACATACGACAATATTGTGTGAAAACGATCGTGGTCAAAGTGCGGTGAAGCAGCTCAAATGGTGGCCAAAGCAGGAGTAATCGTCAGGATGGTTCTATTGTGTATTTGTTGAAACTAGAAAGGAATAATTTATTGTGAGTTGCTTCCGTTGGGCGAAATACTAAATTCAGATCTCTATTGTCAACAACTGGACCACATGAACCTAGCGATTGACCAGAAACAGCCAGATTTGGCCAACAGAACAGGTGTTTATTCTATCAGGACAACGCCGGGCTACACACATGTGTAGTGACTCGCTAGATACTCTGAGAGCTTGGTTGGGAAGTTTTAATTTATTCACCATATATTCCAGACCTGGCACCAAGTGATTAACACCTTTTTCTCGTATTGCAAAACTTCCTGAGTGATTAGGAATTGTGTTCAAGTGAAGATTGTGAAAATCGATTACTAGAGTTTTTCGCTGATAAGAACCAATACTTCTATGAGAGAGGCATTATGAAGCTACTTTTAAAATGGCAACAAATTATACAAAAATGGTGCATATTTGGCCCAAATCGGACAATCTGAACCATGTTAAATGAAGTCTTGAATTTCGTGAAAAAATAATGGATTTCTTTTCCCCCAACCTAATATAACTTCCTTTATTCATTTCTTTTTAAATTTAAGAGTAAAGCTCAAGTTAAGTAATATATTAAAATATAAAACGGAAAGCATTGTTGTAATAGCTTAATGAATGGTACGCATTTATGAATTATGTCTATGTATTATGTTATGCACTATTGTCATTGGCGTATTATTTTCTAGCAATATGTTTTAAAACTGCTTACAGCTTTGGTAACATTTTAGCCCTCATAGTGGTATGTTTGAAAATGACAAGGTTTTATTTCTCATTTAGGCTTATGCACAATTTTTGAATTTTGGTATAAATTTTGGGGAAAAAAGGCATTATTTACTTAATTTTTCGGAAATATGCGGTTGTATCAATGTAAATCGTTTCGATATATCCAAATCTTTATCAAATGGTACTTATTTTTTAGTTCAAGTATTTGTATTAAACATTTTTTAAAACTATAAATACTTGTACTTAAAATTATGTTTTATTATCATAAAAACAAGGATATACTTAATTAAAACATGCATACTACATTTAGAAGAAATTAAAATAATTTCTCTTCTAAATGCATGCTTTAAAAACGGAAAAACTATACATTACTTTTTGTGAACATTCCCTTAATAAAAGTACGTAATACATTTACAAGAAAGTAATTTGATAATGGTTACTGTCACTTGTTTCTATGACTATGCTATTGGTTTGGTTCAATTACTAAATGCTGTGGAATTAATTGTAAACATTCATGATATTATTATGGTTAAATTTATGTTGAAATAAATTATTGCATATATTCATATTGTTTAAACTATATGTATCATATATGTGACATAGCACTACACATTACAATGTATTTTTTCTGTATGTTTTTGTTCTAGCAATGACCCAAATATTGTTCAACCAATTGGCGATTAACTATAGTATACTACGAAATCAGATCTAGTCAGAACAATTCATGATGGATTGGTCAATACCTTACATACAAATCCATTTGCGGCTCCCTGACACCTTGTTCGGGCTCTCATTGATCATTTAAAGGTGCTGTTTACATTCAGGTCCTCGTTAACTACCCCTAAGTTCCTGTCTAGGCTTCCCCACATAAGCAGACACGAAACACGTTAATCGATGCTGCTCGCCCTGATGTCGTAGCATATTATCCAGAAACAAATACAAATGGATATATTAGTGCTTAGAGTCTAGTTAATGGATTAATGATAAGCACCTCTAAATATAGAATTAATTCCTTTGCTTTTCTAATGTGAGTGTTCGTATTTAATTTAATATATGAGTGGATTTAAATTTTATGATCTAATAAAATCTCTGCTGCTAAGTATTGCACTTTAAATTCGATTTATAAAGTTATATCCGATGTTTTTCTTCATTCTAACCACTGATAGTGATAGTACTAATTCGTAGTAGAAGGGGATATTAGTAGAAAAAAGTATGGGTTTGTATTTTATGAATTAGTCTTCATATAATATTTTTTGATAGGATATAACAAGTTTGATATAAGGTGGATCGAACATGTTTTCATCAGAATTTCAAAACTTACCGATGTGGGAAGAATATTCGCTGTAATATAGATGAAGGTAAATATAAAATAAAAAAATAGTTTTTATGTAAAATATTGCCACGAGGAAAATCGTTTTATGTATTTAAAAAGTTTAGGGATAAAAGTTGAAGACATTTTTGCTTAAGAAAAACAAGTATTTTGTAACTGTTAACATTCATTGAGATGATAAAAGGCCCACAAAATATGTTAATCGATATCACGTACATTTAACATCTTCTTTAAAGTTAAATCAGAAAGAGAATTTAATTTCCAAATTGTGCACTTTTCGATAAAGGAAAGATTAAGAATTAAGGATCGGACGGATTCCACGGTGCAGGCAGAGAGAGAGAAAGCTGGCTTTATGAAACCACCCCTTGTGCAAAGTGCATTGTACTACTCAGTACTCAATTATAAATTATCATAATTTTTAGTATTTATATAGAAAAGTCAGCCTTTGAATCCGAATTTCGGAATTGTAAGTAAAATTCATATTCATCCATATATGTAGAAAATATAATTAGCAAAGATATTGAATGGAAAAAAATTGTGTTAGCACCATATGAGATTACCAGATATAAATTTATCCTCATTGATATATATATATATCCGGCGTTTTACTTTGAGGCAATACGATTGAAAAAACGTACCGCCCATTTATTAATACGTATGAAACAGTATTTATTTTTCTTCCTATTTGGCTTATATATGATATATAAAATTAAATTTTTGAAGAAAAAATGCAACCTGGGCTTTTACACAGAGAGAGAGGGGCTTGTATTTCAAAATATTCTTTAGGATACTATATCATGCTCAATATGTCCAAAATAAGATTCTTTATTTATGGGACATATATTTTCAAAAACTTCCAATAGAGCTTAGATTTTTTTGTATCTTAATAAAAATGTTTTAATCATTCACATGAAATACAAAAATCCGTTTTTTGTTAATTTTGTCTTTCTGTTTAATTTAAATTGGACATAATTTTTGAGACCTCATAATACATGCTTATGTTTAGGTACCATTTTTTTCAAATGTATGTCTTAAATATGTAAAATATTTTTGTAAGTATATAAAACAATATACAAAATATAGTGAACCTATTTTTAGTAAAATATATTAAGATAGTTTAATTAAAAAATTTTTATAAAACCTTGTAATATTGAAAATTTTTATTTTTACCCTTTCTTACGCATAAAAGTATTTTTTTAAGAAACAATGTACTACTTCGACTAAAAACTGCTTCATTGTATGCACATATGTATGATTCACTGTATATATAAAGAATTCGGAGCCATATAGTACAATAGTTGTTTTTTAAATGTGTACCTAAAAGCAAAAACTTATGTTTTGGAGAAAAAGTGAAAACATTAAACATTCGTAAACGTTTGTTTACATTTTTGTCAGTTACATTTTCATTTTATAAGGCTATTTTATCAACCAACATATAATATTTATACATGTTTAGATTCAGGAACGCATGCACTTTTTTTAATACTAAAATTAGAAAAATAGATTATTTGAATGTGTATGATGTTCTGGCTCCCTTAAGTAGTATCAGAGATTTTTGTCATTATAAGGCTCTAGGAAATTCAAAACAACTTGCTGAAAAATACTTACTTCATAATCTATAAGCTTTTATTTCAACAAAATTATCTATAATCGTTCATCAATTTCACTCGATTCTTATGTAATGTATATTGTTTTATATAATTAATATGTATATTAATTATTTGTATTAAAAATATGTTCTATAAATGACCAACCCTAAAAACTGATGAATCTTCAGGTATAATTCTTTTGTGTGTTAGTGTGGAGGAGGAATACCTTTTTCTCAGGAAGACAAATCTTCAACAAAAGTCAGTTACAATATCAGAATGGATTTCTTTTCCAGATGAAGTTAGTTTTACTTCTTGGCTCAACAGCAAGATTCGTTTTCGTCATTTTTGTTCCCTCGTCAAAGGTGGATAACACAGAAAAGCATTTTTTCTGCTGCCCTTTCTTCAGCTCGTACTTTTAATGGTTAGAAATTCCCTTACGGATAGTAGTTAATCTCTTAGTCTCCAAGCTCTTCAAACATGGATTGTCTTATATCCCTTTAGATTGTCTTCTTTCTGTGCAATTAGTGTAAAGATTGGTTGGCTGGTTCTTTATATTAACCAATGTCTTGTTTTCTGAAGAATGCTCAATGCATTAACATGATTACTTTTTTAAAAGTTTTTTATTATTATGAATAAACAAGTAATATATAGAAAAAAAAAATTAAGTCAATTGCTACTTAGATCAAGAAAGAAAAATTTTATTTTACCTACTTTTTATTAAATAGATAAAATTAATATAAATATCTATATGCGTATGACAAAATCACAAAAGTAAATGGTAATTAATGTTTATTAATTGTCATTAAAGTGTGGTATTGTTATTCAAAACAATCGTGTATATTAAATTTCATTTCAACTGAATGCTTTAAAACGTGAAAAAAAAACCTTTTCATGTTTTGACACAATTCGCCAAAAGGGTCGCTAAGTCGCCAAAAGTGGTGCTAACGTAGCTATATTTGTAATTCTTTAATTAACTAGTTTTAATCAATTAATTTTTATTAATTATAATTAAATTATTGTATTTTTATCCAAAATAAAATCATGAATATAATATGTCAGCTCAATTGAGTGCTTTAAAATGAATTTTATTAACGATTGAAAAGTCCACCAAGATAAATAAATAAACAAATAGAGAGTGTGAGCTAATAGTAGGAATTGAAAAAATCCAAAATTCTCAGAATAGTGACTTGTGGAGATTTTTGATTCATTTTTCCATTGATTTTTTAAAAAATATAATTTTGATTAAATGCCTGTTGAATACAATGCATATTTGCAATTGTATTCAAATTAATTACCAAGTGAATGAGAGTTCATTAACGTATCACTAAAAATCAGTGAAAGAGCTATTGCCTACGATGTCACCGTCAAGTGAAGAAGAAACTTTAACTTGCATCCCCTCTCCAAAATAATATACCACACCAATCGAAGAGATTTAACCCCGACAAAAACATGCATCAACCTCTCTACACGATGTGTCTTTAAAGGTACAAGGGCTTGAACTTTTGTCATTCTGGTCACGAATGATATAAGATGGGTTTGCGTTCAGAGTCACTAGGCTACAGCTGTTACAGTTCTTTGCCAAAATATATCGATATAATTTTTCTGTTCGTTATTAGCAGGAAAAAATGCTTTAAATAGCGCATCGCATTCCTAATAATGAATTGCCTCTACTAAATAATTGTCTTAGTGTTTCTTTTGGGACTTCACAAAGTTCAGACTTAATCATTTTTTCAATAACTATACTTTTGATAGCCTTGTAAATACATTTAAAAATTATTACATTATTTTGTATAATATTATTCTTAGTAAGATATAACTGCTTATTCATTATCTATTTTCTAGATTTCTCCCCATGTTGTCTTTTGTAGATTTTTTAATCTCCTTACGCATATGTAAAAACTTAACTCATTGGTACAACAGCCCATGAAGGCCAAGGCTTACTGTGCCCGACTCAATATAAGCGAGCTTGGGCCCTAAGAAGCATGGGAAAATGTTTCAGTGAGGTGGTCAGTATGTGTTGCGAAATCCCAATATTAAGCTCGCAAGCAATCTTGATCCTCATTTATCGACCCACTAAAGGGATGAAAGGTTGAGTCAACTTTGTCTCGCCGGGGTTCGAACCTCTGACTTTTGTGTGGAAGCGCAATGTACTAACCACTCAGTCACTGGACTTCAGTACTCATATAAATAAGAGCAAAATTGAATGGTTAAATTATTATAAACTCATTTAATTTAAAACTAACTCTAAATGAATATACGTTTGAGAAAAATCTATTTAAATATTAAAGTATAAATAATTAAATATTATTCAAAAATCTTATTTTAAACTGAAAGGAAAATAACCGTAAAATCCGGTGTATAACGCGCAACGCCGTTGAATGCGCACCTATACCTTCAAGCTGCAATTTTAAACTTTTCTCTATATTCGCAGTATAACGCACACCCCCTTTTTGCTAACAAACCTGAAATATACGTGAGTAAAGTTCTTATGTTTTGAAGTCATTTATTCGAGGTATTATTCCAAGCTTTTGAAAAAATTGTATACTTCAAGAACTACAGCCCTTTAAGTTCATAAGGAATATTATTTCTTTTAAATAGTATTTCAATATATACACTGGCCTCAAAAAGTTAAGGTACAACCGGGTTTTTGTGTCTAATTTGCAAATGAAAGAATGTAGAAACAAAAAATTTGGAGGATATGTGCATTAAATAGTTTTTTATTGAATGCGTCATAGAAATTTGTATAAGTGTATTGCAAAAACGATTTATAACAAAAAAGCAATCTCTGCGGAAAAGTCCATTTTGAGAAAACAGCACATCACAGTGTTATGTGGTAAAATGGCATAAAAACAATACAAAAATGGGTTCTAATAAGGAATGTGTCCACCCCTAACTTGAATGCATTGGCGGCATCGATTTCCCATGATGTTTATTAAGTTGTCGGACACCGGAATAGGAAGCGAAGACCAGACACAAAGTAAGCCTTGTTTCAGCTCATGTAACGACCTTGGAGGATTTAAAGCAGCAACCTCTCTGCCAAGATAGTCCCAAAGATGTTCTATCGGATTCAGGTCTGGAGATATAGCTGGCCATTCCATTCGTTCCAAACCGTGATCCTCCAGATACTCCTCAACAATCCCAGCTCGGTGAGGTCGTGCATTATCATCCATCAGAATGAAGTCGTTACCAATAGCAGCAGCATATGGGCGGACACATGGATCAAGGATCTCATCCCGATATCTAAGACCAGTTACGGTTCCTCCATGGAACATTTGCAGGTCAGTGTGGCCACCGAGCGAGATCCCTGCCCAAACCAGGATTCCACCACCTCTATAACTGTGTCTTTCAACAGTGTTGGATTGATGGTATCTAGTGCGCTGTTCCCTCCAGATCAGTAGACGCCCTGAATCACTCTCCATTGTAAATCTGGACTCGTCTGTGAACAGCACAGAAGCCCATTGTTGATGCGTCCAAGAAACATGTTCTCTCTTGCCCAGCATAAGCGGTTCCTTCGCTGTCGTCCGTTGAGGGGAAAGCACACAACTGGTCTTCTTGCATACAGACCTGCATTGTGAAGACGATTTCGCACCGTAGTAGCGGAGATTCTTCTTCCTGATGCTTGAAAGTGGTCTGCAACGAGCTGCGGCACAGTAGTGGTTCTTCTCCTTCGTGCCGAAAGAGCCAGAAAACAGTCTTCTTCAGGTGTTGTAGCTCGTGGTCGGCCTGGAACAGGTCTTCTGGACACAGAATCTTCGGATTGGTATTGATCCCAAAGTCGCTGAACAACACTACGAGACACATTGAGACGTCTAGCAGCATCAGCCTGCGACAATCCCATTTCCATCCATCCAACTGCCCGCCACCTTAACGAATTGGGTAAACGACGTCTCTGAGACATTTTCTAAACTCTATTGGCTATTGTCACCGAAACTGCCAACAACTGTTGAAAATCAACACAACTTACACACAAAAGTACGAAAGCTTGATATTTGCATATTTTTCTCTCACTCATAAATATACGTTCTTTTCTATAAAATAAAAGTTGTAGCAATCGTTTTTGCATTAACGTTTTTAAAGTTCGTTATTATCATTCATGTAAACTATGCATTTTATTGTTACTGCCATTTTTTTTACGGTGAGCTTCGAAAAACATGTTGTACCTTAACTTTTTGAGGCCAGTGTACATAAAGTCTAATTTTTGTGTGCTCATCTTTTCTATCCTATTTTTAAAGCTCTCCCTTCTAAACCCGGTATCTAACGCTTACCCGTAAGTTTCGAGCTTATGTATTGTGTTAAATGTGCTAGTTATACACCAGAATTTGTGGTGAGACCATGACTTTTAGTAATCAGATTACTGTTGTTAATCTAGTTCATTGAAATAGTACTCAGTATCATCAAGATTTTACATACTTATGTATAGCTAACTCGTAATATCTTTAAGTTAGTGTATATTCATCCTTACGCGTTATATACATATTAATGACAAATTTCTTTATATATGGTAGATCAAACTATTATTATTACTATTTTTTCAATATTTTTAAATATATTTCTATTCTCTTTCGATGTATATTCATCCTCTAAGCTGCTCCATTTTATGTGCTATTTTATTTTTTTAATTTAATAATATTATTTTTAATATACTTCTTTAATGGCCAGTATTTTTGTAAATATTATAACTGGAAATGCTCTATGTAGAAATACAAATGGAAAAGCTAGATTATTTACCACAAATAAATTTCACTTTAGAATGTAAATTTCATTAGTTGGTTCGGTAAAAATATTTATTCCATTATAATTGTGAATCTTCTTGGTAAAATACACTCCAAATTTTTAAGGAGATAAAAGTTTAACACAAGCTTAAAATTACATGATAAAATTATGCATCCCAGTTAAAATATATTTTTTTTGTATAATAGGTTTCCGAATGTATGAAAAAGTTCAATTTATTTACAAAAACTAATTTTACAGTGACGTCATGTTCTCTTCTTACCAAATTGCATGATATTAAGAATAATGATTATAATTTTACTAAAGATATAGTATACAATATTTCACTCGTTAATTTTACATTTTGTTTTTTTCAGAAAAACTTACGGCGCACAGAAAAAGGTCATTAAATTTCTCCTAGAAAAACAAATTTTCTTGTTTTCTTTTAGAACTCATTACTGAGGCTAATCATATTCTGTAATATTTTCTTGAATGCCTTTTTATGTTTTATAGTAATGGAATAGATATTCTCTCATAGAAATTAATCTAATATATTGATCAAAAAGATGTTACTTAAAGTAGTCAATATTTTTCCGTTTTGATGAATTTCCAAAAATATTTGAAATGCTTGAGTAGCGAACCATAATAGTATTTTTGCTAAAATCCAATGTTAATTTTCTTATTAAAGTAGCAGACAAAAAGACATTTAAAGGGTCTTCGTAAACATTCTAATTCTGCTTACAAGTATGTAAACAAATTCAAAAGTATGCTTTTGAAATACAAAAAAAAAAAAAAAAAAAACGTGTTTAGTAAAATTTTAGATTTTCTATTCGTATTGGTGTTGTTATTTTGTCAATATCTTCAAACGTGCATAACTCGCTACCCAAAATGCGATATCATAAAGGAAACATTGAACCATCATGCTATTTTTACCGCTTGTCTTATGAAACCACATGATGTATGCATCACCATTCTTATAATGTATTCAGTGTTATGTTTTGGGGAGATATTGAGTTCCTTTCTGAGTGCAATGACTAGCTAGTGATGTATTTCAACTCTTTTGATGCCTATTTTCCCCCTTTACTTTTAGAAATTAATTGAAGGTAAATATTAATAGGACACACAACCACCACCTTGAATGAAATTTTCCAGATTCATTTCTTACCCACCATAATTTTATCGTTTTCCTTTACCGTCTATTTACTGCGATTTTCTTCACATTGAACATGTCTATCCATTAAGCGATGAACGATAAACCAGAACAACTTATACACTGCCATACCAGAATATGTTTAATAATGTTTTAAGGCAGCATAGAATTCCATATGCCTTGACGTCATATATGCATATCAAATGCCACGTTAAGGAAATAATCAGTGCTGATACCTTTATACCACATTTTTAGTCCTTCTGACTATGATTAACTCTATTCTTACAATATTACTGATTCATCATTCGTCACATTTGAATACTATTTATTTAAAAAAATGATAGGAATTTTTAAAAGTGTCTTATATGTTTAAACTTATCATTTATATAAGTTTTTCCTAAAATTATATTATATTCTAAGCTTTAAGATAGTTGTAATATTAAAAGTATTGCAATTACTAAAGGATTTAAATTAGAGGCGCAACAGCCCACGCGGGCCAAGGACTACTATGCTTATCTCAGTATGACATGACCTTGGGCTCTGAGGTGAATGAGCAGATGCTCCAGCCAGATGGTCAGTCTGGCACGAAACCCCTAGTGTTTACTTCTCAAGAAAACTTGGTACTCATTTATCTACCCACTGAAGGGATGAAAGGATTAGTCGTCCTAGCCCACCCCGTAGTTTGGACCTCGTATCTGTGGTAAAAAGAGCCACTGAGCCACTGGGCTTCCATTAAAGGATTTAAAATATCTTAAGTTGTGACGGGGCCTTACCGCGTTTTCATACTAGTCCTCTTGGGGAACCTTTGGGGCTAGCATTGAGTTATTTCACAGCCAAGCCTCTCAAGAAGAAATCATGATATGGAGATTAGTTAGCAGATATATAGGGGAGCTTTGGTATTCGCGAGGTAGTAGAAGAAAAAGAAAGGAAGCTTAGATGCTGAACGCCGTGAGCTAATGGAAAGACATTAAACTTAGAAGCGTAATTATAGAATGGGCTTTAGCGAGTTAAAGAATTTAAGGCAGATGAAGATTCTTACGATATTTTCTCTTAAAGACAAATGGTTAGAATTCCAGGCACCTATTTACACATAATTTAGTAATGCGTTATATCACTCCTGATTGCTTTCCTATAGTAAAGTTTGTGTTGATCAATATATTTGAATAATAATAAATTGGATTTAGTATGGATAACTTGGATGATCAACCATTTCCTCCTACAAATGTAGGTCACGTGGATGAAGAGATGGTACACCCAGGCAGGAGAGCATCACAAAGTAATTGTTAATAGTTGGATTTTATGTAACAAAAAGATGAGTTGAAAATTATTTATTTCAGAAAACAATTCTGCTTCATTTTTAATAAAAATTCCATTAAATCCGTTAAATGTTTTTGAATAAATAAATGAATGTTCTATTTAGTATAATTCCAATAAATTAATTCTACGAAAATAAATTAAATTTAATTAAATTTTCCAAGTTAATTTTCTCCGAAATACAATCTCATGGTATTATTTAAGATAACAGGGACATCGCATACTTTGAAAAAATCGATTTTTCATTTTTAGTTCTAAAAAATAGTACTTATTTTTCTGAATCTAAAAATGCATAATACTTATATGTTTGTTGATAAAATAGCCCTAAAATATGAAAAATAAAAATGTAAACAAATGGCCACGCCCTTTTTGACACACCCTTTTCAACTTAAAATATGTAGTTTCCCCTGTGTTTGATCTATATAAACGTTCTATATAGTGAACAAAATATCTTTTAGTATGTAATGTCTAATTTTTTAAAACATAAATTTATACGTGCAAAAAGAAAATTAAGATTTCGATAATTTTAAGGTTTTATGATTATTTTAAAGAAATTATGCAATTAATTCGTTAAAGAACTGGTCCATTATGTTTGATATCTTTCTGTATATGTATGTGTAATTTTTTTTGTATATTCAAAGAATATTTTTGTCAGAAATGGTGCCTATGCATCAAAATATGTATTACAAAATCTCGAAAATTAGGTTCATGTTAACTAAAACAAAGGGAAAAAAACATATGAATTAAAAATTGCTTTTGTAACTCTAGAAAATGATTAATGATTATTATTATTAGTCATATAAAAATAGACAAGCAAATACTAATCAAATGTATAATATGTGAAAATATTGTTTTTTTTAGTTTTTTCACTTTTTCTCAAAATCATATTTTTTTTCGTTTAGGTACATTTAAAAAAAAACTATTGCACTATATGATTCCAGGTTTGTTATACTTCTATACAAGATGCCTATGCATATAGTGAACCTATTTTTTCTATTAAGATAGTGCCTAATTTTTTAAAAATAATTTTATGCATAAAAAAAGCTGAAAAATAAAAAAAAATTGCAAATTTCAAAGTTTCATAATTTTTTTAAAGAAACTATACAAACATTTTACTGAAAAAATGGGTTCACTGTATTTTATGTATTGTTTTATATATGTGTAAAACATATTTTGCATAAAAAAGGATACTTTTTTAAAAAATGGTACCAAAACACAAATATATATATTATGAGTTCTCAAAATTATGTATTACTTTAATGAAGTAGTAAAAAAAAATCTAGTAAAAAGTTATTTTTGTAGTTCTATAAAATAATTTAATTATTTTTATTAAGAACGTAAAAAATCTAAGCTATATTGTAAATTGTAATTGATGTATGCCTTATTAACAAAAGGATCTTAATTTTGGCATTTTACTCTTTCGAGAATGTCCTGGATCCCAAAGAATTCTTCATACTGTTGCTAAGCAAAATACAGAAGTACTCTTTTAAAGGCAACAATTCTTTGAGTTCAAAATGACCACCAGAAATTTCTTCTCCCGTCCCATAGTAATAAAACAATGAAGCCCAGATAAATCTCGCAAATGACTCGAGAAAAGGAAAAAACAATAAAAACCTAAAAATGATAAGTAGGGCTCTTTCCCCAGAGGTTAATACATTGTTTGTCGAAAGGCTCAGCCGTGGTTTCACACAATGTTTCGGTCCCTTGAAGCACGTAAATTACACATTAAAATGGAACTGTTTCCTGGCGTAGCATGCACACCGAGAAACGTTGGTTAATTACTTTACGGGCCTCTTAATGCAGATAGAGAAATTATTTACAGCGAGTCAAAATATACTGGTGGTATCCGCATATTTATTTTAATGATATTAGAGAGGTAATGCGCTTAGAAAAGAGAAATTGAAGGAAGGATATGTGGCGAATTTGTTTAATCGAAAAATTTCATTATGTATTAATGATGCACAGTGATTTCGTACAATGAACTAGGCAACACAGTTCAATTAAGATACATCTCAAGCGCGCGATTAATTATTTTCATAGGTGACGAAATTATTTTAAGTTGCACGCTTCTAAATTGATATTTGTGATGTCTAACTAATAGCACTATTCATTAATTTTTCATTTTAAATTTGAAACTCTTCTAATTATAAGATATTAAGATGTGTATTGCAAAAACGCATAGTTCTCCTTTAATAATATTTTTTTTTATTAAAACGCATATTTTTTCGTAATGTTTCTAATTAATGGAATGGATATGAAAGTTTGCATGAAAAAATATATATGGCCTTGTTTGTCTCTAAAAATACATTTAGTTAAGTATTTTTAGGCTGATTTCCAATAACAGTGAGATTCTTTGTAGTATGCTTTTCATTTTTAACACGCTTTTATAAGCTTACCTTGTATGTAACGGAATCTTTGAAATGGATTTTCACCCACTTTAAAAGTTCAACTTAATTTGAAATTATGCATACTTGTCATGATAATACAGTAATTTCATAATTTTGTTCCAATTTTCTGACCAGGATCATTAGGAATAAGGATTTCCAGAGAGATTTGGTGATTAATTCCATATACCATTTGCGGTTTGTTGGCTTAAAAATTAAGTTACAATACTAAAAGCAAAAACGGGCATTAGCAATTTCTTACCGTAATATAAACAATTGTCTAGTTTTTTTTTTTGAAAATGGAAATAAAAAAACCCATGCATGTCAAAAATAATAATCTGTTCTAACTCAAAGATTGGCAAACTTTTTTCGGTCACAGGTCAAATATATAGAAAAAAAATGTTAGTCTGGCCAAGATAAATATTTCTAAAACTTTAAAACAGTATACAAGAATTACAATTTAAATATGTTAATGAAATTAATGAATTTGCGATTTAATTTTTTAAATTTCGTTTTATTGAGGTTCCATGTGATAGTAACTGATAGGATGCCAATGGGTATTCCAAATTGTAAAGACGCATTTAAAACTAATTCAGAAATGAATAAATGATAAAACAATAAAAAATACGCTTTTATCGTAGATCGAAATAAAAAAAATGAAAAGTATAGTTTAAAAAAAGACTAAAAAACACGTTTTTATAGTGAATCAATTTAAAAAGTAAAAAAAAAAATTCTTAATATAAGAATTGAATGATTTACGAGAAAAGTAATGCCATTGTGTGTGGTAAAATCGTAGGGTGATTTGTACTACACTATATTTTACACTAAATAAGACTTTTGGAATAGAACTGGTAATTATTTTAATGTTAACAGATTCATGTGTAAGAGACGTATTGTGCATGCTCCCATTACCGTATTACTAGACACTATTCTAAAAGTGTTTTTTGATAAGAAAACGTTTGGAAAAAATCATTTAAATATGTTAAGATTTCTATGATTAACCCTTGCTTACCATGTGCTCAATTGCAGTTATATGTTGTGTATAGGGCAAAATCTTATTGGAACCTCATGTGGATGCATGGCTTGTTTAGGTGTTACCCACCCAGGAAACATTTTAAGTTACATTTTCTTTATTGGGATTGTATAACATTACAAAAGTGAAGTTTCAAAATGTCTGGCTTACAAAAAATTGAAAAAAGTAAAAATAAAATTACAAATCTTTGTAAATTTGCTCAAAATGTTCTTTGAAACAAAAAACTTTTTCATATGCGTGACATAAGTGTTTTGCCATCTTTGTTCCATGTCTTCATCTTTTTCATCACAAATAGATGAATCAGTATCAGGGTCATTATTGTGTTCACCAGTTTAGAACCAAAATTATCATTCAGTACTAAAAACCTAAATAAAACATTTTTTAATTGTAGAATTGTTTAATTCATTCAGATGAGAGTAAAGTATATTTAAGACATGTCGATTTTTTTTAAAGATCAGAAATTGTGTGTATAGTAATCAAAATACAATTTTTAGATTTACACCGAGAAAAACAGTTCTTAACTACCCATCATAAGACATGAAATGCAAAAATTAAGTTTCATGATGCCATCCGTATTAATTTTTATGTGTTTTTCTTTAATTAATGCATGTGGATAGACTAAATATCCATCACCCGCTTGGAGAAAAATTTTTAATATGTGGTAAAAGACCTATTAGCCACTGCTTTTAAAGAGTTAGAATCCAACAAGGATGCCATTCTGTCAAGAGAAAGTAAAAATAAGCCTCAGAAATAGTTATACCAAATTCAGAAAGCGAAACGAAAAATGAACAAACGTGCGCCTCGGTTAGTGTCAAAAGGGAAAAAAAATAAATGCGCGTTGGAACGTCAAGGTTAGTATTCTCAGAAATGCGGGGTTTCTGGGGTTACTAGAAAGCATAGTCTGGTACGCAAGGGGTTAAAAGTCAATTATAGAGCCAATTTAGAAATATTTTTTGCAAGAAATCAAAGAATATAAAATAATTTTAAAACTTTGTTTCTGTATGATTTTATATGTTAATCTGTATGTTTTTTTTTCAGAATGATTCCGATTGGATGATGATTTTCTTATGAAAAAAGTAGTCACATAGTTGAGTGAAAAAAATAGGCTAACAATAGTGCTCCAATACATCTTACCATCAAGTACACACTTTTTAAAGAAGTTCCTTTCCAGTTGTTGTAACATTTCTCATACAATTGTTTTATATTGTGGGTAAAAAGGGCTATGCTTTCATAAAAATTATAAATTAACACTAAAATCTCACAATAATCAATTTCCCTTAAGGAATCAGATCCTTTGAAATTGCAAATCTCGTCTGATCTTCTTTGAAATAAAATCAACAAAGAGAACAGACTTCTGATATACTGTACATAAATAGAAAATGTAATTGTGTTGCAAGATTATTCCCGTTAAAATTAAAGTGTATCCTCATATCAAGGAAATTATTCGCTTCTTCCCCCTAACAGCTTAGCAATAAATCAATTCCTGAAGTCTCTTGGAGAAATTTCCTTCGTCAGACAAATCGACGGCACAGCCTTGGTGACAGATTCATTAAAGAAACTTTTCAAATGCGAATAAATTGAATTTTTGACATCGAGGGGCCTCATCTAATGGCGGACCTTCACAATTTACTTTGGGACATTACGTCTTTTTTAATTATGATCTTGATGAGAACAGAACTCTTGTTGAACATTATTTTTGAGTAATAGGACATGAAGATGAATTATAATATGTTTCCCTTATTTCTTGGAATATTATTAAACTTAAAACAAATTTGATGGTGTTTTAGGAAAGAATTGGAAAATGTGCAAGATAGGCAGAGATTAATTCTTAAATTCACATAATTACTCATGACTTAATATCCTCTCAGTATACAAAATTTAAGTTAAGGGGTATTTGATATAAATGTGTCCATTTATTTTATTACAATTCTTGAATTTTAGTTGGTTGTTGTATAAAGTAAGGTATTAAAAATAAATTTTGGAACACAAATAAATTTACGGAGCAGTAAATATCGAATGATAAAGCCAATATTTGCATATTCACTAGTTCAAATTAAATCAAATAAAGAAATCAATGATTTAAATAATGTTACGCGCGTGAAAGCCATAGAATTATTTAAATAAATGTTTAAGCTTCTTATTTTGTCACTGAAAATAAAACGAAATAGTTTAATATTAATTTTGTTCTTAGTAAATAAGAAAAAAACATAAAGAACTGGTAAGATGAGTGGCTTTAAAAATCATATGTAAGTATTCTAAAATAAGTACATTAAATATTTACGCAAAAGTTGCAGGTAAGAATGTGTTACAAAATTAATATGAAAATAAAATTATAAGATTTAGATAAATAATTTAGAATGCAAAGTAAATTTCTGAATATAAAACCAAGAAAGTGGGCTCTTTTCAAAAAAAAATCCACTCCAAATGCGAAACCTGTTAATGTGCTGAATTAGAAGAAAAAAAACACCTTGTTATTTTTAAATTTTTCTAAGCTGGTGAAACAGCTAGGGAATTTTCCAGTAAGTTTGCTTTAAAATAAGGCAACAATAGCTTTACTTCCAGCAATCCTTTCTAAAACTAACACTTTTCTTCAATTATTTGTTACATTGTTTAATATATGTTCTTGTTTTACTTTCTGCTCCGTTTTTTGTCTGTTGTTTGACAGTGAGGGAGAAAAGAAATTCGTATACGGCTATCAATTGCCGACATATATTTTTAGAGCTAAGAAGAAAACTCACCACTAGATGAATCTATGCATTGAGACATCCCAATGAGTGGAAGTATATTTTAATACGGAAACTTGGATTCTGGCACTAAATTTGAAGAACTTATGAGACATTTTCCCATTTCCCATTTTGAATTTAAAATACCATTCAAAATACCCAAAACGCTTTAAAATATTGAAATTGCTTGCATATGGCTGATTGAAAATGTCAAGAAAAAAAAGTTTTTTCCTTAATTACGTTATTTTTCAAAAGAGGTCGTCCCTTCCTTACTTTAACTTTAAAATCAGTTTCAAAGTGTTTTGTCTTGTACAAAGAAACGTGCGGTATTTCCACTTTCATTACTTTATGTGCATACCAATAATAACAAACATATTTTGATTGATTTTTTACAAAAAATAACTAACATAATTTTGTTATAAATCTAATAATCTGCTCTTGAAATTGCGGTTAAAAGTATCAGATTCTATATATTGGCGACAATATAATTTGTTAACAAGGTAGCTCTTAAAACTATTATGCATGTAATTTTAATATATTTGCTTTCTTATATTCATCAAAATTTGTTTGATATTTTAGTGTTGTTATTATGGATTTCTTAAACATAGTCTGAATCAAAGGAAGCTTTTTGCTGAATGCAATGAATGAAATTGATGTACATTTTACAGAATGCATAGTTAGTTACATTTAAAACAACCATTATATATATATATATATATATATATATATATATATATATATACCCTATTTCTTTTTTAATATTAATTAGTAATATTAAGCATGGATTTTATTATATATTATTTTTATATAATAAAAATTATACCTGATAAAATTGTACACTAATACTACAAATATTATTTTATAACCATATAATCAATTCCCTTCCGAAAATGTGTATTTTATAAATGTAAGAAAAATTCACGTAGAACACCATTTTTTTTTTATAAAAAGTAAATTCTGAAAAAAATTCTGAACATAATTAAAATTAAATTCGTCTGAAATTTAATTAAAACATTCATACATAATTACTTTGAAATGTAAGAAAGAAATTATTCAAGATATTTTGAAAGATCTGTTTAATTATAAAACCAGTTAAGATAATGACATTGTTTGACAGTACATGTTAACTTTGCAACATACACTTGCAAAGCAGATATTGTTAATTTGCGTTAACAATAAATATGTACAGTATAATTGCATTATATATCAATGCATTATGCACACATGTTACATAAATGTGAAATAACCCTGAATTAAATATATATAATCATTTTTTAAATATATTACACTCAAGTAATTCCAGTGAGTTTTTTTATCTGATGTTTTTAAAACTGCGGGAAAAAATCAGTTCTGAGTGAACTCTTCTCTAACGATTAAATAGTCGTTATCGATTTTTTGTAGAAGTGCAATGAATCCTGCTTTGTCATAAATCAAAATCTGCGTGTATAAAATCGAATAAAAAAAAGCCTGATGACGTAAAGTAGAATCCTTAATGTGGGCTTCTAAGATATATGAAATATGGATGTCAAAAAAATGTTCTCTGTTTTAAAACTAAATAAAAAAAAATTGATTACATTTTTCTCTCTAAGTGTAATTTCCAGTATAACCTGAATTTTTAAACGTCTATATATTTGAATTTATCTATGTACATATTATGTCATTTTTTATTAAAGATATTTGAGTAAAACATGGTTTCACTAAAATAAAGCTAAATATGAAAAAAAATCGTAAAATTGGTTGGCTTTTTTTTTTAACTGTACGGCTTAAATCTGAATTATGCGTCGCAGAAAAGGCTTCTAAAATAGAGTTTAGTTTTACTTTACAAAAATAAACTATATGTAATTGCTATAAATAGTCCTACTTTTAAAATTATCGAAAGCATTAAGATGGATGTTGATGACGCTCCTCCTGACTTTTGACTTATCGCCAGATAAAGAGGACAAGACCTGAATTACCACCTTGACTTGGCGAATCTCTACACCAACGCGGCCAATATGGTCTTGCAGCTAAATTTATGCACATGTACTCAAATAAACAGTACTGACATTTGAAAAATATCATAGTAATGTTCGTAATGCAGTGTTTCTCAAAGTGTGGGTCGAGCATATCGAAAATTTAAAGATTTTTGAAAATAAATAACCTGAAAGAAGCGAAACAAAATACTTTTTTTCCATAATATAAAAAAGATACACAACACTGATATAATTTATGTTTATCATCTGGCGTTTTTCTTTTTTAACATAAAATATTACTCGTCAAAAGAAAAAAAACGATACCCATACCCTAAGAAAAATTCTAAGAAGATAAACATTTCATCACTGTAATTATTATTGAAATACTGTACATTAGTTGTAGACAGAAAAGGAAGACATGATTCACTTTTCAGTCAGGCAGCATTATACATTTGCTGATCATTTGATTAAACTTCAAACTTACTGGTATGGTTTCTACATTAATTCCCTCCCATCTTTTAAATATTTGTTTTTGGCTTAGGGAAATTGTAAATAATAAAGAGTTTTACGATATTGGGAAAATAATTGATTGATTTGAAGGATTATATGGATAAGATTTATTTTTAAGAGTAATCTCAAACATATAAAGCATAGTGAAAATCGTCATAATCCTTTTTAGAACATCCGTATTTTTTTCTGAATACTTTTAACCCGGGAGAGGTCGTGCGGGGCATCTGTGATATCTATTGAAGGAAGTTGAAACTGATCAAGCAAAGGAATGCATATTATTTATGATTGAGACACACGATGAACATGAAATGAAAACAAATTTTCAAATGCTTCCTAAAAAAAACTCCATCAACTTAAAATATGAAGACATAAGTGTACCACAAGATTCAGTTCGCATTGTCAAAAAGACACAAGAAAGAAAAAGTTCTAGTTGATATTTGTTGATCACCAAAGGTGTCACGAGTTCGAGCCAAGTACCACTAAAGACCCGTCGTGTATGGGGGAGGTGCACGTTAAATCTGTCGAGAGCACAAACGTTCTCTTGTTGGAGTGGTGTGGTAGTTAAAAGAGGCCAGCTCAAGTATAGTCCTCGTCAACCATTGTTCAAAATAATGAGGTCCGTCTCTAAAAGCCCTCGTGTAGCTGAAAAGTGCGACGTTAATATTCACTCACTCGATCATGAAAGCTCATTAAAACTACAATTAATTGAACAAAACATGACAGTTTTGCCAGCAAATAACATTTCTGTAATATTAGTGAAAAATATCTCTGATTTGCGTCCTTTATTAAGGTCTTGCACTTTTGAATAAGTTTAGTTCAGTTTTATTGGATTTTTCTCATCAAAGAAAAATTGAACACATTCCTTGAAACCCGGTAAGTATACTTTCTCTTAATTAAATTTTTCACTGGAATTCCGATTTGTATCGTGTAGAGTAAAAATAATTATAAACAAATGATTGGGGTGACTGAGTCTCCTCACTACCATTAGCGTTAGTATCGAGTGCGCGCCTGCTCCCGGGTTAAAACATTTCGAAGTCTTCTCGCTTTGAATATTAAGAAGTAACATAATTACTCTTCATAAGAATTTTATATTCTTTTTCATTATTTAACATTAATTCTAAATGCAAATTATGTGAGGTTTAAAATTACAGTTTTTTAAACAGTTATTTACAATTATAGAATTTATCTAAAAAAATCATTCTACATTTTTGTATACGTCATGCACGCATTTTTAATCTTCTTACAGTTCAGCTATTATATCAAGAATAATGTTATATTTTTTTAAAAAATGTACTCTTGCGAAGAGTCGGTGTTTCAGCCAGTTTACGTTTAATGTATCAATAATGAAGAAGGTATTTTATAAATAAATTTTTAATACTAAATTAAGAACAAGTTTAATAATTATTAGTGACTTCCATGCGCTTGTCTTGTAGAGCAAAGTTTTATAGAGGAAGGTTTAATATCAGTTATTGACACTCTGAGCTATTTTTCTATATATAGAGAGATCTATATTTTGTCTTCAAAGCAGCCACCGCAGAATGTCTGGTTTAAGAAAAGTAGGATGCTGAAAATGGTAATAGTATACGAAGTGCTTTTGTTTTCAGTGCAGAAAATTCACCATCCATCTCTACACAAAATTCAAAGAGTGGTTTATTACAAAATCGCCTTTTAATTTTTCACTGTATGTGAAATCTATGAAAATTTCTTCTTCGGAAGTTGAGACCCCTTCTGGAGTATCTTGAAATAGACCCCTAATCCACTCGTAACTTGCTACCAAGTTGTCCTCATCAAGAAAATACTTTTTTCAAATTCTTTGCCAACATGGCTAAATCATTTTACATGGTTTTAAAAACAACTTTCACATGTTGTTCTTCAGATTTATAAGTTTTAACACATAACGAGATGGGGCTTTTTCCCACATCATTTACTTCATTAGTGGTAAATCCAAAGTTTAAGTATTTTTGAGAATATTTCCTTGATTTAATTTTCGAAACCATGCTCATCTGTGCACTTGTAGATACTTTATTATATTTGAATGCTCGCTTACGACTTAAAAATATATGCATGATTTGTTTTAATCTACTGTCGTAAATACTTAATTACCACGAATTACAATTAATGTGCTAATTAAAAAATATACATTCAAGTTAGATTCGGTAGCTATAGAAGTATCGAGTCGACCAAAACTGACTGGAATTGTACGAGGAAAAGCATTTTTACATGTTTTGCACAAACGTCCAACAGGTTGCCCAGACTCACGCAAACGTACCCGATAATGCCAAATGTGATGGATATGATAGATAGCAACATAGACTAGACTATTTTTCTAATGACATTTGTACTTTGAGAAATGGATGCAAAAGGAAATATATCTTTAATTAAATATATCATTTTGCGATATGTTCCAATTAAAAATTAAAGAAAAAAAATAACATAATAATATATATAAGTAAATATATATAATATATATCTTAAGTAATTTTCTTAAAATATATATTACTTAAATGTAACATATACAAAATTTAATACTTATACAGTTTATAATTAAGATCGAATTGTAGCTTTAGCGTGAAAGTGCATTTTTATTGCAGTAAATACAGTATTGTTGTACAGGGGGGGCGACAAAAATTATGATTGAAAATTGGGTCGCCAGTACTGAAAATTTTAGAAACATTGTCGTGATGCATAATGCGCAATCTTTTTTATTGTGCGACTGGAGATGAATTAACCAGGTAAGGTCATATAAGGGCCGACCTCACCCAACTAGAATAGTCAACGAAATTCTTAACAAGATATGGAGAAAATAAAAAATAAATTCGGACTAAAAGTATCCAAAAGCTATGGATAATTATTATGGAACTACCACCAGAATGGAATAAACTTTAAATTCGTGAATCGGAAACCTCATCGAGATTTTTTTGGGTCTAGTCCAATCGGCCACACTTGCGCGCATTGTTCGACAATCGCAGACGATAAAATCTTGTTACACTGATTTGATTAGTAAAGGTGTAGACGTCAGAGCAAAAGGTGCGTTGCGTACTTTGGCAAACGGAATTTAAATCAGTGACACGGACACAGCAACGTGTTCGAACAAATTGGCTTGTCTAATATACTTATCAGGGCTCGTAAAAAATTAATCACGTACACGATCAACAGTTTCTTCTACCACGATAACCTCAGGATTCTTTCCAGTTTGAGATACCAAAGTTCCCCTTCTTTGAAGTTCTTTTCCATTAGTGGATATAGTTTGGTTTTGGAGGATCGGCATTGTATTCTACACAAAAGTCTGCATACAAAAAGTCTCAGAGAAGTTTCTAATCCACGGATAAACAGTTTTTTACATTCTGATGGGTAGTTCGATAATAATAAGTCATAGCCTTTAGTTACTTCTAGCCCGTTCATCTTTGTAGTAATCCTACTGATTGGTAGTTAATTCCTGTTAATACATTATTCCGTGAGTAGGTAATCATGTAGAGGATGTTGGCTGAGGTATCTTCTTGTTATATTCCTTTTCATTTCATACATTATTCACATATATTTTTAACAATACAGGAAGCGGACACAAAACATAAACCAGGGTGCTGTTAAATGTAGATGACGAAGGATAAAGAACAAAAGGGTGGAATTTCTAGAAACCTGTGTTGATATACTAAGCGGCAAACTCACATGACATCCATGGACGGAGCCTGCCTATTGGTGGATAGATAGAGTTCAAAATATTCCCGTTTAGCCGGTAGCTAGTTATTATTTAAACACGAGTCCTGAAGGAAACACCATCAATAATTAAAAAAAGTTATTAGGATTAAAAATTAATGGGAATTATATTACACACACACACACACACACACACACATATATATATATATATATATGCGTTTGTGTAGAGAGAGAAATATAGTTCGATATATATTTCTGGACTTTATATATTTATAAAATATATACTTTCGATATATATTTTTGAATCATTTATTTTAAATCATATTCTTACATCAGATACAAAACCATGTTGTATGATATACACTTGCTCATGTATATAAGTTTTTAGTTCCCATAAGTTTTATTTTCAGCAAATTCTTTCTGGACTTTATCTTGTTGACAAATTTAAGCAATATGAAACACTGTTTTATTAATTGTACGTGTCTGGCTATTTTTCTGGTGTGGTGTCACCTAATAATATTATCACAACTGTCAGATAATGAAGTAATATAGGAAGTTGTAGCATTTTCCTTTTAGTAATTATGAAAAAAAATAGAAATCCAGCTTCCTATGTGGGTTCTTTGCTAGTTCTGTTTACAATAAAACTGTGTTACTAAACCATACTGTACCTTGGCCAATGACTGAAAAAATATTAATATTAACATTTGATTGTTGAAAAGGTAATATTCACAAACTATAATCATTGCACAATAAGCAAGCACACGCATATATATATATATATATATATATATATATATATATATAACATTTAGTAAAACCATACAGATAACAATACTTTGAATGAAGATTCGAAGAAAAATATAATTCATCCGAAATGAATTCATACGGAGGATATAATAATAAATTTTTAGATGCAGGTTTGCCGATTGATTAACTGTCATATCGGAAAAACACCGTGCACCAGCTTTTGTCTTATTAGAAAATCGTTGGATCACTAATACTTTTAATTGGGGGTGGGAGTATGCTGCAACTTCCGACGTGAAAGTACAGTGTGAGAAATCTCTGCAAAATCAAATGCTTCTTTAGTGTAAATTAGTTTTGTTTTGAAAGTACACGTTGGTTGGTAGATGATACAGTAGTTGTGTCTTCAGTTCAATCACTGTGGCAGGGTATCGATTATGTTCATAGTTCATAATTTTTCTAAATAGTTTACTTTCAAATCATGTATGACATATAACGTTTATCCTAGTCATTGAAAAATTATTAATAATAATAATAATGAATACTCTTCTGATTGATGGGAATCAGACCTTTTTTTCCTACAAATGTGGCTCTAAATTTAACTAGAGAAAATGATTTGGGGTTGTAACAATAAGCTTTACGCAAGATTTATCCTCTCTAACTCAATGATTTACTTCTTTTATTCGGACACATTGGCACTTTGTCCTAGAAAACTCGACACCGCAAATGAATATTATATAAAACGTCAGAAGGATAGCGAGTAGTTTTTAGGTGAATAATATCGCCATCTTTCTGAATTGTAGAAACTTATTTCTGAATTATCTTCTTAAATTAAAGTAATTTAGTTATTCGAAGCTTTTGAAGGATTTCTGTCTGGGGAATT